>JASAOB010002766.1:0-57029 GCA_030849825.1 Herpetomonas tarakana
GACAGCAACACACCCACACACGAATGTCACAAGCAAGCGGTGTCGGTGCCGCTTCATCATGACCAACCAGTATTCTTCCTCCTCCTCCGGATACCTTTCTCCTTCATGTCCTCCCCTTCTTCTCTTTTGCGCGAAGGGCAGAAGACGTACGTTTCTCCCCCCCCCCCTCCCTGTTGTATGGGTGGAGGAGACCACGATGCCGTCGCTCAAGTCCGGCTACACTCTCGCCGACTTCCTCCTGCGTCTGGAGCGGAGCCCGGTGACGCACATGTCCCCCCTCTACCACGAGAATAGACAGCTTTTCCTTCACAGGGCCGATGTCTTTGACAAGGTGGTGATGTCGCTGAGCTGGAGGAAGGGTCTTGCCTTGCTGGAGGCCGCGTACTACTCACAAAAAATTGAAGTGAGCACGTACCGCGCTGTTCTCGCGCGCATGCTGCTGCACAACAAACTCGTGCGCCGGGAGCACCCGGACGTCGTCCCAGGTGCCCTGGCGGCCTCACGCGATGAGGCTCAGCTTGTCGATTGGCGTGCAGCACTGAAAGTGTTTATGGAGGCGCTGACGGCGCACGGCAACGCGGTGCCCTCGCGGTTGGCTGTTTCGACACTGCGTCTGCTCACACCCCACGGGCAGGCGGCCGCTGCCCTCCGCGTCCTGCGCATTGCCGAGGCGAATGAGAAACTAACGAAGCCCATGCTCCTGGACGCCGCCGCTTGCTGTGCGAATGGCGGCGAGTGGCGCGAGGCCCTGCGCTTGCTCTCCTGCCTGCACCGCGAGGATCCGCTGCTGCTCCCAGAGGCCATTCAGAGCCTGAGACCTGTGGGCAGCGATGCGCTGTCATCGCCACCGCCGATGATATCGCCGTCTGACACGTCACATGATGGAGGAAACGCGTTGTCCAGTAGTGGCGAGGGCCACTTTGCGGTTGCCCCACTGTTTCCGGGCAACACCCCTCACCCCTCGCCCCCGACAGCCACGCAGAAATACATCCTCCACGTGCTGAACACCGTCGTAGCTGCCGTGCCCGCTGAGGTGGCCCTGGCCGACGAGCTGTGCTTCTCCTACCTCACGCACTTAACTGCGAGTACGACACTGTCTGCGGAGGAGAAGGCCGCCGCACTGGGGGCGGCCATCGCGCGTTTGGGGTGGCCCGAGACGGCGTTGCTACTGAACACCTACGCGGAGCCCAATCTGCTAGAGGATGGGGAGTGGAGGAGCCTCCTTGGCCGTCTTCCCCACCCATCACAACTGGACTTGCTATCGGGTGAGGGCGAAGGCAACACCACCACCACCACCGGCGCAAGCAAAATGAAGAAGCGAAAGTCGCGTCAGCAGCTGAAGGTGCAGAGGCTGCCCAACGCAAAACAAAAGGTAAAGAAGAGGAGGAAGACAGCGCGCAGTCAGCCCGATTGCCCAGCAGCCGCTGAAAGCAGCGACGGCGCGGTCGAGTGCGAGGAGAGCGGCATTTCCCCCGCGCAGGACGAGGGCGGGGATGCAACAGAAGAAAAAGGCAGTGCGGTTGCCCTGCTGACGTCGTCACTTGTCAGCGGCACCGTGGCAACGCGTCTGCGGCTGGCGCACTGCTCGCCCGCGACGGCTGCGGCTTTTCTGGCAGTGCTGGTCGGTAAGGTGCCCACCGTGCGGGATGCGTGGGAGCTGGTGAACCGCACCTGTCGCGACGCGGACACCGGCGTCGGCGGCGAGCAGGACAAGCCCGAGCTACCGCTCTTTCCCACCCCATCCGTTTCCGCCGAAGCTCACACCACGCTGGTCAGTGACGCGGATATCCACGAGGCAGTTGCGGTGGCTGCGCATCTGCACCCGGTCGTGCGACGTGCCCTGCTCCGTTGCTGCGCCGCGGCGCCGGCGGAGGAGGCGGCGTGGCGGGTGGCGGCGGTGGTGCTGCTTGCCCAAGGCAGCGCGCACGGGCCGACACCCGCCGGCGTGCTGTCCCCACTTGTACTGCAGCTGCGCGCAGCGAAGCAGGTCCCGCTCCTCATGCGGGTTTTGCTCGAGCACATTGTGCCGACACACAGCAAGCTTACCGAGGATGCGCTCGTCGCCATGCTTCAGACCGTCCTCGCCCACAACCGCGCCGCCCATCGGGTTCAGTACGAGCAGGCGCGTGCCGTCGTGGAAGCCCACAAAGCCAATGCCGCTGGCACCAAAATCAAAGAGGGAACCACTCCCCTATCCTCGGCGCTGTCTTCTGCTGCTGCGGTGGTGGTGCACTGGCGATCCGTGATGGGCTGGGCCGTCGACTTGCGGGCACCGGAGAAGGAGCAACGCATTGTGCAGACTGGCACCGGCGCCTCGCTGGGCGGTGTTGAGCGGCGGCCACCCGCCCTCGTGAAGGAAGAACAGCCGCTCTCCCCACGACTACTGAGCCTGCTGATACACCTGTGCGTGGACGCGGGTAGCCCGCAAGGTGCGCTGGATGCCCTTGGGCGTGCCAGGCGCGCTGACAAGACAGAGCTGGCTCTCGCAAGCGAAATCCAGGCTGTCCTGTACTGTGTCCTGTATGACCGACCATACGAAGCGGAGGCCATCGTCCTGCAAGCAGAGAGGAAGAAGGGCGAGGCGCTGGCGGCGCCGCTGCGTCAACTGCTGCATCTGGCGCAATCCGCCAAGCTACGAGAGGAGGCCGTCGCCTTGGCGAGCGAGTTGGCCGATGATTGACGGAGGAGGAGGAGTCGGCTACCGGGGGTGTATTCACATACTTTGCACGCCTGTAAAGAGGAAGCATTTGGACAAGGGAGAAAGGTGGGGGGAGGGGCGGCAGGTCCCCCCCCCCCCCCCCCTGTAAATGAGCCAAGGGAGGAGAGGAGGGATAGTCATGGGGAGTGTCAGAGAAGGGATGGGGAGACGCCATTTCCCTCTCTCTCTCTCTCTTTGTGTCGATGCCAGCTCACCACTCTCTCCCCGCGTTTTTCACTCTGCCGAATAGCCGTTAGAAACAACACCACCAACAACAACAGCACCGCCGAGAAAAGCGCGCTGGGTCGTCTCCCCTTCTATCGCTGCGCTTGGTTTCGTAGTTAGCATCTCTCATTCGTTTGCCTCCTCCCACCCCCTCTCTGTCTCTTATACTTGTCGAAGGGAGCCATGTCCAGCGAGTCCTCCACCATCACGGCGTCGCAGATTAGCTCGGACGAGAAGTGGGACCACTCCCTCGAGAACTTTGGTCGCAAGGCGAGCATCGGCTTTGCTGTCGGGATTCTGCCTGCCCTCCTCCTCGCCCGCTCCACCGCCGCCCGCAGTGCCGTGATAGCGCTCTGCACCGGCGTCGGCAGCGGCATCGCGTACGGCGAGGCCCGCTACCTCTTTGATCACAACATCATGTTCGACAAGGCTAATCTGATTCGCGTGCAGATGAAGATAGGCAAGGAGGCGCCGCAGTAAGCTGCCCTTCCCACTTCTCCACATCCTTTCGTCCCAAACCAGCAGCAGCAGCGCCACACACACACATTCGGAATGAAAAGGAGTACATATGAGTGGAAAGGATACGGAAGAGCATACGATGAGAAGGATCCTCCCCCCCCCCCTTCTTCGGGCCTCGCCGTCACCGGTATGCTCCTGGAGTGTATTCTCTGTGTGTGTGTGTGTGTGTGTGGGTGGGTGCGCATGAGAGTGTGAGTGCCGGTGTGTTGGTATCGATAGTTTCATTGTTTGTGTTGTTGTGTGTGTGGGTGTACTCGTCCCCTCCCCCCTCACCCTCCCACAGAGAATCCAGCCACAAAAGGGAACAGTAGAAATGGCGAGGGGAGGGAGGCACATGGCCGGCGACCGTCCCTACCCTGGCGAATACACGAAAGATCCGATTGCGTGATGGCGTACGGCGCAGCGGGTGAAGGGCGAAGAGTCGGTCCGGTGGTGTCGACAACGCCAACTTCAGTTGCGCGCGCTTCCGAGCAGAGATTACTTCACGGCTTCTCGCTCTTCGTCCTCCGTGCCGACAGTGTGTACTCCCCCCCCCCCGTACGTGTTGCTGCGGTAACGGTGTGGGAGGCACAGTGTGTAAACAACAACAAGAACAACAACTACCCACACACGGTGATTTCCCTCGTCCTCCTCTTCGCCCCTCTCCTGCTCTCTCTATCTCTGCCGTCTCAGCTGCCAATCGCGCGCGTAGCATTCCCTCTGTTGCCTCTATCCCTCTTCTTCCCCCCTCTCTCTCCTCTTTCTGGAGGAAAGAAAAATCGATAACATGACGACCCCTTCCCATGGCATGCTCATCTACCAGAATGACATCACCCCCGACACGCTTGTGGACATGAAGGGGGATCGCAAGGTGGTGGAGCAGGTCTCTGGTATCATGCCCAACTCCTCGCTCTTCAAGCTGGACAAGGAGGACCACACGCTAGCGAACCTTCTCCGCATGAAACTGCACGAGTCACCGTACGTGCACATCGCCGGCTACCGTGTGCCACACCCAACACAGCACCGCGTGGAGCTGCGGGTCCAGACAGCCTCGGACGCTGGCCGTGCCCCTGCCGCTGCCCCCTCCGCTGGCAGCGGATCGAGTATGAATGCGGCCGGCTCCAAGAGTTCTGCTGCTGCGCGTCCTGATGCCGTTCCTACACCCAAGGAGGCGCTGCAGGCCGCCATCGACGGCTGTCTTGCGGACCTGCAAACGTTCGAGGAGCAGCTGCGTGCCGAGGCCCAGGCCAAAGGCCTCCAGATCAACGAGTAGGCGTGCTGGTCTGTGTGTACGGTGTGTGCGCTCTGTGTGCGGCTCGCTGTGTGTGTGTGTGTGTGTGTGTGTGTGTGTGTGTCTGTGTGTGTAGTTAGTCCCCCCGTGGGGGTGGCGCTGTGCCTGTCCTCTGTATAAGTCTCCCTTCCTCTCTCCCCTACGAATGAATGGAAGAGAGAGAGAAGAGAATGGGTGTTGCTGCTCTTGAGCCCTCCGAGAGTGTGTGTGTGCGTGCGTGTGTGTGCACAGCTCACTATGCAGACGTACAAAGACACACACACACACAGATGTGTGCAGCACCAGCCTCCCTCTCTTTGCCTCCTCACGCCCTCCACTTTCGCGGCAAAACGACAGCATTTCACACTGGATGTTGACTAGCAGCAGCACACCCCCATCATCCCCAGCAAAGCCCACAACGAAAGAGGTATATCCTGTGTTTTTGCTAGCCTAACGGGCGGAGCACACACTGGTTGTGCTCCTCTCTCTCTCTATCGACAAGAGCATACACCGGTAACTCATGTCAGCGACAAGTGAAGAACGCGTGCAAGGGCATCTGTCGCCACCCGACCCGAGCCTAGCACAGGGGAGGGCGGGTGGGGAGCCGGCAGAAGCGCAAATCAGTGCACCAGAGCCATCCCGCCCGCGCATCCATCACCGTCACGGTCACGGCAGTCGCCATGGCACCGCCGGCGTGTCCTCTTCCTCCTCTCCCCTGCGGCTGTCCCCAGCCACGATTGTGGGCTCGCTTCGTGTGGCCTCCTTTGCACTGTGGGCCCTCACCGCTCTCGCCGCCCTCACGCTCGGCGTCGTCGCGGACGTGTTCCAAGCCGAGGGTTCACAGTTCCCCCTCGCGCTCGTCCTCGCCGCTAGCATCGGGCTCAACCTCATTGCTGTTTGCCTCGTCCTCTTTCTGGGGAAGCTTACCAAGAAGGGCTTCGCCGTCTTCCAGCCGTTTGCTGGTGGCCAGAAGTTCGCCTTGATGCAGGCCGCTGGCTACACTCTGGCCGTCTTCTCCGCCCTCGGCATGGCGGTGCTGCACATAGCGGCGACAAACACGGGTGAGGAAGGTGCGTCGCACCCCCGCTACGGCGCGTACGCGGTGCTGAGCGGCTTCCTGTTCGTGGCTCAAGTGCTCCTCATTACCTCTCTCCTCGTCTTCCACCCGCCAGCGGCGACGTCGCCGACCGCGTGGAGGACGAGCACGCAGACCCTGAGCTTCCGGAACATCACCGAGTCCCCGGCCCGCGAGTACGCGTTTATTACCGTTTGCGCTGCCGTGATGGTCGTCTCGGCCGCCTTGGCGGAGCTGTACCCCGCGTATCGCCCCGTGAGCGTCCCGCTGGTGGCCTGCTTCGCCGCCGTTGCCATCGCCACCGTGGCGTACCTGGGCAAGCACTTTGTTCCCACCTACCGTGTGGTGATGGTGACGCTGCAAGCGGGCTCGCTGACGGCGCTGCAGCTGCTGGGAAACACTTTGATGCTCTTCTGCTTCTGTGGCAGCGTTATTCTGCACAACGCGGGACTGGACTCGCCGCCTTCGTGGCATCTTGGCGTGGCGCTGGTTGGGGTCACGGGTGTCTGCTGTCATCAGCTCCTGCTGCGGCTGACGCAGTCGCGCGAGAGGGAGGCGGTGCTCGCCGCTGCCGCCTTCGCCGACGCCGCGGTCAACCCAGCGTCCCCCCTCATCCGCGAGTACGCGAGCGTGCAGGAGGGGAGGAGGCTGGGCAGCTTGAATGGGGCGACGATGTCGACGGGCGTGGGGTTTCTCTTCTCCTTTGCTGTTTACGGCATCAGTGTCCTCCTCTCCTTTCACTCGCGCAGCGGGCAGCCGGGAGGCGCCGCCACCAAGGATGAGGACGGAGGCGGCGAGTTTGTCGCCCAAGGCCTGATGCAGGTGCAGTCGCTCTTTGTGGTCCTACTCTTCGCGTTGCCGCCCTTCACGCACCTGCAAGGCCGCCTTGTCTTTGGCCGGAGCTACGAGGTGTGGCAGCCTTTTAAAGGCAGTGTGGAGTTTGTGCTGCTACAAGCTGCGGCCTGGGCCAGCTATGCCGTGGCCATTCTCTTCCGCACGCTGCAAGTCAGCGAGGCACCGGGGACGTTTCACTCTCTCCTCGTGCTGACAACGGCACTGCTGCTCTCCCAGATGTTCGTGCATGTCTCCCTCCTTCTTTTCGACGAGGGCAAGCACACCGCCATCTTCCGCGATCAGGGTAGTGCGACAGCAACAAGCGATGAGAAGACCGTCTTCCCCAATCCCCTGGAGGCCGCCGAGGAACCAGAGGCGGAACACAGAGCCTTGAGCGAAGAAGAGAACGCGCCGGCGCCATCGACCGCGTCGTCACGGTCCGGGTTCGTGTCCTCTCGGGCATCAGCGACCTCGTTGGCTGCGATTGTGGTGAACGGGGAGCTACTCCTTGCCATTGTGCTCGGCATCGTATCGATGCTGATCCGAGGAGTGTGTGACACTGTCGAGCACATCCACGAAACGGGGAGCCGCGGCGCGTCGCTGAAGGTACCCACGAAGGAGCTGGCTGTCGTGGCGAACCTGCTTAGCCTGTTGGCCCCGCCTATCGCGCAACTCTCCATGCGCGATCGCGTTCCGTTTCTGCACGTGACCAGCACCAGCGTAGGCTTCAACGTGCTGCAGACCATTGCGTGGCTGACGTACCTGACGCTGTTCTTCATTCTCCTTGTCAACACCGTGACAGGGGAGCGGCACCTCCTCCTGTGCGCTGATTCGCGGTATTTCATGGAGTACAGTGCTCAGGGCTTCCTGCTCGGCGCGCCGCTCGTGTGCGTTCTTATCAGCAACGTCTGCGAGGCGCAGGAGCAGGTGGAGGGCGAGGCCAGGACAGCGCGCGTCCGCTGCGCCGCGGACGCGCTTCTCCAGCTGCTGCTGCTGCGTGGCTCTGCGCAGACCGCGAATGCGGAGCAGCACCGTCGCGCGGTGGAGCTGATCCGATCCGTCGCCGGTCCACGACTGACGTCCACCGACTGGGGCGTGGCAACGCTAGCTGCCGCAGACGATGCTGACGGAGACAAGGGCGGCGGTGGGGCAACGGCAACTACTACTACTGCTGCTGCTGCGGCGATGCCGAGAAGCGCGTTCGACCCGCTTGACGAGGCGGAGGAGGAGCAGATGC
Source organism: Herpetomonas tarakana (assembly GCA_030849825.1). Taxonomy (NCBI): domain Eukaryota; phylum Euglenozoa; class Kinetoplastea; order Trypanosomatida; family Trypanosomatidae; genus Herpetomonas; species Herpetomonas tarakana. The sequence goes on from JASAOB010002766.1 coordinate 7,838, forward strand.
AGGCGGACAGGGCTGCCAGCGTGACGGCGGCGCGCTACATCACAGTCATCATGTGTCTGGCGTGCACTGCCGCCTTTGCAAGTGCCGCCTTTCTCGCCGACACCCAGCCCGTCATCACCCTACTGTACGGCGTGGCTGGCGCTCTTGTGCTCACCTTGTGCTGTGTCTCGCTGCAATACGTACTGGGCCACCGACTGCATGGCAACACGAGCCGGTACACGTTGTTCATGCCGTTTGTAGGCGGCTGGCCCTTTGTCCTCTGGCAGGCGCTCGGCTGGACGTGCTACACGTTTGTGGCCTGCCTCATCATCGCCTGCGTCGTCGAGGGTCGAGGCAGCAGACTCGTCTTCTTCGTCATGAACGTGCTCAGTGTCGTGGCCGAGGGGGCTGTCTTCCACTCTATTCCCCTGTTCGACGCTGAGGCACTGCCGATCGACAACGGCTTTCTGGGCAAGAATACGGAAGGCCTGCTGGCAGTGGTCATCCTGCTGGGCACCTTCTCCTTTACCCATGTGTACGACCTGGCGCGAGAGGGCAGCGTCTCCGCAAACGTATCTGCGCTGGTGCCTGTGGTGATCACCTCCCTCGCCATGTGCCTGACCATTCCGATGGGCCTGCTCTCCTTGCAGCGCCAGGCGGAGCACTACGGCGTCTCGCCCTTCGCCTTCTTTGACGCCATCCACGAGTCCGACGACGACGACAACGACAGCGAGGGGGATGTCAGCGAGGCTTCTCCACGGAGTGGCTTGTCCAGTAAACGAGGGAGCTGGGTCGGAAACTGGAGCGACGCGGGCACCTCCCGTGGTGCTGGTGCCGCAGCACCACGGGAGGCAGGCATGCAAAGGGAGGTGTCCGACAGCAGTCAGCCGTGGTCGGGCCCCATGTCTCCTGTGATGCGTGAGGAACTGATCCACCACGCGCAAGCGGAAGGACGGGGGTCGTCTTTGACTGGTGTGCGCACTGCGCTGGATCGTCGTCGCTCCTCCTTTGCCGATTCCTTCTCCCTTGCATCCCCGTACTACTCGCCCACCAGCGACGCGGACAGCGCCATGGCTCGCCAAATAAGCACCTTCGCCCGGAGCATTAACCTCAACAGCCGCCGAGGTCGGGCGAACAGCTACATCATTGCAGTCTCCTTCGCCGTGTCCCTGCTGCTCGCTTTCTTCCTTGTGCTGCTGCTCCCGTTCACGGCGGTTCTCCTGGCCTACTCGTGCATCCACGGCGCACCGGTAACGTACGCGGCTGGCGCGCGGGCGCTGGAGATCCTCGTGGCGTGCTTTGGGCTTGTTGTGGTGGTCCCGATGGTTGTCGCTCCCGTCGCGCGCCGGTCGAAGGCGGTGCGCTGGGTCCACAGCGCCATGTGCGCGTGGTCCATCTACTCGATCCCGACCATCACGGTGTTCAGCGGCCTGACCCCGCCCCTGCTCATCCACTCCCGCGGTGCCTGGCTCTTTGCAATCAACATGTGCTCCATGGCCTGCCTCTCCACCATCCCCTACGTCCACCTGATCGCCTTCATCTTCAGCGTCTGCAGCTGCGGGTACTTTGCGCAGTTCCACCTCTACGGATGTCTCTACCTCCACCGGCAGCCCTTTGTGCTGTGGAAGTGTGTCTTTGATCTGACGTGCGCGCTGTTCTGGCTGTGGTACGGCCGCCGTTATGTGGGCCGCCCCGAAGTGACGGGACGCTACCAGAGCAACGCTGCGTCACGCTTCTTCCAGCGGTACTTCTTCGAAGGCATGTCGCACTGGTTCTCGCTCCGCGTGGTGCTTGCCGACCTGTACCTGCTGCCGAGCGAGCAGGGCATCGTGACACTCGTAGAGACAAAGAAGAGAACGACCAACGCACACCCGGCGGCAGCAGCGGCAGGAGGGGACGATGACGGCGGGCTCCGTTCCCAGACCCATCGCCGTGTGGTGAATCGCAGCGACCCGGCGAACCAGTACCTGCTCTCGTTCCACCCACACGGGGTGTTCCCCGGCACCGCGATGTACGCGCCAAAGACCGCTCAGTTCGAGCGCGTTGTCGGGGCAAATGCGACCAACTTCATCTCCACCCACTGCGCCGATGTCGTCTTCTCGGTCCCCCTGATGCGCGAGTTCCCCCTCTGCCTGGGCTCCCTCAGCGTCAGCCGAGCCGGCATCGAGCACAGCATCAAGGACGGCAACTCACCCCTCATTGTCACGGGTGGACAGTCGGAGATGCTCCTCGTGCGGATGAGTTCGACAGAGATGCACCTCGTTTGCCACCACCTCGGCTTTGTCAAGGTAGCCCTGCGGCACCGCATTCCGCTCGTGCCGGTGCTGTCCTTCTCCGAGTGCAACATTATGGACAACGTGCACTGCCTGGGCGTGCAGCGGTGGTTCCTGAAGCGCATCGGCTTTCCGTTCCCAACGCTCCCGCACGGCTTCATGAAACTGCCGCTGCCGTCAAACACGCCCATGACGCTCGTTGTCGGTCCCCCTCTCATGCCGCTCCCGGGCCGCGATAACTGGGAAGATGTCGCGTGCCAGGAGGAGATGCGCATCCGCTACTTCTGCCACCTCGAGTACCTCTTCTACCGCTACCGCGAAGTCGCCGGCTACCCAGACATGAAGCTGTACCTGCACTACGGCATCGACGACGAGGCCGTACTGGCCACGCCTCCGGCACCAGGCACAAGGGTGGCCACCGACTACGTGCTCGACGAGGACAACGCCGCCATCCACCGCGCCATCGCGGCTAACCGAGCGAACAGGGCGGCCCGCGAGGCGAGAAAGGCCGCGAAGCAGACCCCGGAGACCAAGGAGGGGGAGCAGCAAGGGAAGAAGTCGCAGTGAGGTGGGGTTGTCTCGTTGCACGAGGGAATGTCGTCGTGCTTTGTGGTTATGACGGTTCTCTTTCGCTTGTGTATCTGGGGGGAGCACTCCTGCCCATTGGGTCGTCTCCGACCAACATCTGGAGACCATATCGCCCCCCTCTGGAGGTGGTGGTGGTGGGGCGGGAGTGGGAGGGGAGGAGCTCCTGTTCTCCTCTTGTGTCACTATCGCACCGCTCGGTGACTCTCTCTCCGTTATTCTGCTCGTCCTCTCACTTCTTCCTCCTCTCCTTCCCCTTCTCCTTGCTGGGACTTTCCCCTCGCCCCTGCCGGAAAGCAGGTAAGGAGAAAAGGGGAGGGGGGAGAGGAAAAGAGAAAGAGAGAACGACTGTGGTGACCAAAACACCACACACTCAACAACAACAACAACAATAACCATATCATACATACAGACAGTGCACCTTACAGAGAGAGAGACACGCACAATTATGCACATATATGCATACGCTGCACCGCGCGTGCTAGTCTTGTCGGTCGCATGCCTCGCTTCTCGCGGAGAAGACGTAATGCACCCGTAGCCCCTTGTCTCTCGGCTACACCATCACAGATGCGGTACCATCGTTTTCGCGTCCTTCCCACCACACCACACCTCCCATCCAGTAGCCCTTCTTCTTGCCTGTTCTCTTTCTGTTGTCTGCCGCGTTGGCCCACTCTGCCTATCCGTATCCGTTTCATACGAAACAGCCAAAGGCGTCGTATCGATCCTCGCACAGACATCCATACACACACACACACACACAAATACACTCCTTTCGATTGCTCATCATAAAAGCGTTTTTCTGTTTTGGGAGCAGTTCATCCGTCCGTTCTATTGTTACTACGACTACTGTCATTGCTTTACTACTACGATCATCGTCTATCACCTCCCAGTGTTCTGCCAAGCTCCGTTTTTTGTGCTGGTAGTCAGGCAGTGCTCAAGCAGCTTCTGCTGCTCCGTCATTCAAGAGGGAAGCAGAGATTGAGACACACAAGCTGCTTGACTCAGTAACTGGACAGTCCTGTCCTACACCCCCCTCCCCCCCCCGCTGCGCGTGAGTTCTTCCTCTTCTTCCTATTCCCCTGTTTCGTGGCAATGTCTGGGCAGTCCAACGCGGCGGACTCGTCCGCGGGATCCCAACATCCCTCGCTGCCGCCGCCGCATCAGCCAGACACCCAGAGCACGGCGACGCCAGTGAGCAGCCGCCTGCACACACGACAGAACTCGATCGATGCCCTACGGCGCTCCCGTGCGAACTCCTCTGTGTTGCTGGCAGACATGGTTCGTCGCAACGACCCAAGCATGGTCGACTTTGCCTCCATGGATGGACTCGACCTGAGGCAAAGTGGGCCGCAGCGCATCATTGCCATTCCCAACTTCTCTACCGTCTCTCTCACCACCGTGTGGGTGCTCAACGTGCTCGGGTCAATCCTGTGCTTCGTCCTGGCAGAGGTGTATCAGAAGGGGCACTTCACGCACGAGTTCCCCCTCACCTTTGTGGCCTCGCTCGCCTGCCACCTGAGTGTTCTGAGCTCCTTCGCGGCGTACCTGCTCGGTAGACAGAAGCATGGCGCACGGGTGTACCACTTCTACCAGCCGTTCGCCGGCGGCCAGCACTTTGTCGTTGTGCAGTTCTTTGGCGTCTTCGCCATGGCCACGTCCTTCTTCTGCACCTGGGCCTACGTGCAAGCGCTGGAGACCCCCGCAAGCGTGCGGCCCGGCGTGTTTCTCACGACGGCGGTGCTGTCCATGGTGGGCGACGTCCTCGTCTACCTCTCTCCGCGCTACTTTGACAAGAGGGAATCCTCGGCTGCCGCGCCGGGTGGCACCACTGGCGGCGCCCCCGTCTTCTCCCTCACTGCCTTGCTGGCCATGCTGCGGGACAGCCCCAATACGGAGACAGTGCTTGTCTGCGCGCTGGCCTCTGGTCAGGCGCTCGTCTCCTGGGCGGCCCACTACTTTCGCGATATCTCACCGAGCTCCGCCGCACTGGTTTTAGTTATGCAGCTCTGCATCGGCGTCTTGATCCATGTCTTCATCGGCTGCCGCACCCGCCCCGGCTACCGCGGCGTGATGCTCCGCCTCCCGCGTTCCATCGATACATTCCTGTATCACCTCTGCTGGCTGCTCTACTCCCTGTCGGTCTGGGCAGATGTCTGGTGCATGCGTCACTTCCGCGATCCCGCCTGGACAGACATGCCGGCAAGCTTCTACTACGGCGCTCTCGGCCTCAACACCTTTGCCGCACTGTGCCTGCTGTTCCTGGTACGCACCACCTCCTTCCGCAAGTGGAATGTGCCCATGCCCAGCACCGTCTTCGAGTACGGCGGCCTTGCGGTGTCCACGGCCGGCCTGCTCATCGCCGCCTGCGGCATTGGCATCCTTACCTACCTGCAGCTCCACGCAAAGGAGCTGGAGCAAACGGAGGAAGGCCGCGCGCGCAGGCGGCTGCTGAGTGTCGGCTCCTACCTTACCCAGGGCTTCGCGCTGATGCTGTCGCCCATGATCCAGGCCGCTGGCAGGGCGATGCACGGGGAGGGGTTCAGCATCTTCCGCCCCTACCGTGGCATACCGTCCTTTCTGCTCATTCAGGGCTACGGCTGGCTGACGTACGCCTCCGCGGTGCTGTCCACGGCATTCTACATCCTAACCCAGGACGAGCTGTCGGGCACCGCTGCCGTCATCATGGCCACGCTGAGCACCATCTCCATCACTTTTTCGCTGCGAGAGTACAGCCTGGTCAAGCTGTACGTTGCCGCGCAGCAACGCGGTGAGGTGGATCATCCCCACCGCGCCCACACGGAGGACATGTCCAGCCTGTTCGAGAGTCCGGAGAAGGGCAACGGGAACGGGAACGGGACGGACAGTAGGACCGAGAAGGGCGCCACGCTGGCGGACATCGTCACGGCTGCCCGGTCACCGACCTCCCGCGCCGCCGCAGCGACGTCGCACGGCCAGCAGGCGCATCTGCCGGGAGAAGGCACCGACAGTCTCATCCCCCTGACGTACATCTGCAATGGGGAGATGATCGCCGCCCTGATCCTCGCCGTGTGCAACGTGGCCGTGCGCTTCGTCATTGACGTCTTCTCTGCCGAAAAGGTAGGTCCCATGGATGTGCCCGTCATCAACATGCTTCTTGTCGCGCACTGGCTGTTCGTGGGTACGGTGCCGCTCGCGCACTTCTCCGGCCGGGACAAAGGCATTCATGTACTGAGGCCGTTTGCCGGCAGCGGCGTCTACGTTGCGCTGCAGGTGCTTGGCTGGTTCCTGTACGCGCTGTTCGTCGTGGTGATACTGATTGGCGACATCCTGATCCTCCACTACCAGCGCGTCCCGACAGAGTGGATGCCCGCGCTGCGCAACACCAAGCTTGCCTGCACGCTGATTGGCCTGCTGCAGGTCATTCCCGTCGTCTGCATCGCACTGTCAATCGTGTTCGAGTCCGTGGTCAACATCAACCGCCGCCACCGCGCGGTGCTCGCAAAGGAGGCCTTTGAGACGATTCGCGCTGTCCTTCAGGAGTGCGTGGCGTCCACGGAGGATGTGGATGAGAAGGCCATCATGCAGCTGGCCTTCACCACTCTGATGGAGCCTGCCCTGCAAGCCTACGACCTGCCCTTCACCCACAAAACGATGCAGCTCTACACGCCGAACCTCCGCACGACTCGACGTGGCGCTCGCAGCACTGCTGACAACAGCAGCACCTCGGACACGGAAAGAGAGGGGTCCCCGGAGCGGTTCAGGAACGACGAAGGCTCCCCGCTGCACAATGACGACGTCTCGGAGGTTGACGAGGAGGAGAGTGGCTCCCAGGAGGATCTCGTGGAGAAACGGCGCGAGCGCCGCCGCAAGCACGAGGGGGCACGCATTATCGTCATTCTCATGTCGTGCGCCTCGACCACTCTCTTCGTCGTGGCTGCCTCCCTCACGCACACGACGGTGTTTGCACTGGCGTGTGCCGTGTGCGGGCTGCTCCTGTGCACCGTGTCGTGCATTGCCACCCACGTTGGCTACGGCATGCTGATGCTCGGTGACACGGGCGAGTTTGCCGTGTTCATGCCCTTCAAGGGCGGATCGGCGTTCGTGAACCGGCAGATCATCGGATGGCTGAGCTTTGCCGTCACCTTCCTCATCACCCTCGTGGCTGCGCTGGAGGACGACGGGCTTGGGCCGGCGAGCATGCTATCGGCCGGGGTGCTCTCGGTCCTCAGCCAGGTCTTCATCTTCGAGTCCATCCCCCGCTTCACCGCCGTGCCGCAGAAGCGACCGTCCTTTCTCGAGCAGAATGGTGAGGGCGTCGTAGCCGTGCTCGCCTTCGCCGGCTCCCTCTCCTTTGCCCACGTGTACGAACGCCTTCGCTACTTCCTCTACAGCGACGGCTCCGGCATCCTCACGGCGGCAGCCTCCCCCTTCGCGGTTGGCAGGCTGTGGAGCGGAGACTGGCGCACCACTTTCAACGCCGTCGTCACGCAAGACGCTCGCCGCAGCAAGGTCCCCTTTGTTCTTGCCCTGCTTAGTATTCTTGTGGCGGTACCCTTCGTGCTCATTGCCATGGCTCGCACTACGCGGCAATGGGAGAAGATTGCCAGAAAGGCCCGCCGCGAGTTGCGGAAGCAGCGCGCCGAGGCCGTAACCGCAGCAGCTGGGCACCTGCCGGATGACGGCGCTGCTGGCGATGCTGCCGCGTCGGCCACAGGATGCCCCGAAAGCGACGCGAGGACACAGCAGCAGCACCATCGCTACCAACACCGAACCGGTGCCGACGACGGTGAGCCTTTTCGGGAAGGGGTCAAGGAGCAGCGGCGCGGCCTCAAGCGCGGCATGTGGGCCGTAGCGCTAACCAACTTCCTCGAGGTGGCCACGATGCTGTGCGGCACTGTCATTCCTTTCTCTCTCGCGTTCCTTGTCATCTACGTCTCTCGCAACTACAGCCCCCGCATCTTCGACGCTGTCCTGTCCTACCTCCCTTCCGTTTTCCTCGTGGCACTTGTGACCTTGGTGCTGTCCGTGGTCCCATACCTCGCCAACGTGGGCGTCCCTCCCTTCTGTATCTCGCTTCGTATCACCTTTCTGACGTACTGCCTCTACGGGATGCCCGTCCTGGCGGCCGCGGTGCTGTTCTCGCCTGCCTTCCTCTACCCATGCATCGGCACCCGCTCTCTGGCAGCCGTGTCGGGTGTGCTGGCCATTCTCGGCTCCTACAAGCAGGTGCGTCACCTGATCCAGTTTGGTGTGTACTCGCTCGTCGGCTACTGCACCTACCAGCTGTACCTCGATCTACAGGCCCGACACAGCACCGCTGCCTCCGGCCCCCTCACTGTGCCGAGGATCCTGCTGGCCTACGCGGTGAACTGTCTCTTCCTCTCATTCTGGGTGTGGTACCTGCCACTCTACAACGGGAAGCCCGAGATCAGCGGCGCGCAGCGTAGTCTGGCCTTTACCCACTTCCTGCGCCAGTACGTCTGGGAAGACACCGTGCGCTTCTTCAACTTCAGCATGATCGTTGACGACCCCACGGTGCACATGCGCGACAGGACGATGCGCTACCTCTTCTCCTTCCACCCCCACGGCGTCTTCCCCGGCACCGCGCTCTTCTGCCCCATCACGAAGGAGTGGCAGCGCAAAATCGGACTCAATGCAAGCAGCTACGTGTCCACGCACGTGGCCGGTATCATCTTCAATGTCCCACTCATCCGTGACTTCAACCTGCGGCAGGGTGCCCTCTCCGTGAGCCGGCGCGGCCTGGAGGCGAGTCTCTCGCGTGGGAACAGCGTCATTATCGTCACGGGCGGGCAGGCCGAGATGCTGCACACGCAGATCTCGGACAAGGTGATGACGCTGGTGACACAGCATAAGGGATTCATCCGGATCGCAATCCGGAACAAGGTCCCCATTGTGCCGCTCTTGTGCTTTGGCGAGCAGAACATCCTCGGGCTCGTGCAGTTCCCGCGCATCCAAAAGGTAATGCTCAAGATCCTTGGCTTCCCGTTCCCGATGTTGCCCTACGGCGGCTTTGGGCTGCCCCTGCCACGCCGGGCGAAGCTGACACTGGTCGTCGGGAAGCCCATCGCCGTTCCCGCCGAGGCCGACCCAGACAACGAGGAGCACATTAACACGCTGAACAAGATGTACTTTGAGGAGGTGGAGAAGCTCTTCTACCGGCACCGCGAGCAGGCAGGCTACCCGGAACTGGAGCTTGTGTTGGTAGACGACAAGGAGGCAGCGGCGAAGCGCAGGGCCGCCAAGGAGGCAAGCAAGTCGAAGCTGCCGCTCCCCACCGAGAGCAGTACGGAGAAACACGAGTAGCGTCCTTTGGCTTCTCTGTGTTCTGGTACCTTTTTTTTCTCCTTTTGACGGGTGGGGGTAGGGGGAAATGGAGGTTCAACCATGTTGGCGTATGACTACCTCCTCCCCCTCATCCTCTCTCCCGTCTTTCTCGGAGACCATAATGTTGCGTGATCTCTCTTGGTAGCGGACTGGCCCCGTCCCACCTGCTTTCCCTGTTCATCTGGCGTAATCGGCAGAGGTTCACACCCACGCACGCATTCGCAAGGAAGAAGAAGAAGAGGAAGGTGGAAGGGAGAACCTGCGAGTGTGTCTTCCGATGGCCTGCTCTCCCCCCCCCCCTCCCCCTGTCACTCCAGCGGACATGAAGGCCATTGCGCAACTGCATGACTGACACATTCTCTCTCTCTCTCTCTCATTCACAGTAAACGAATAGGAAGCGGAACAAGTCTCCCTTCCCCTTTCTCTCTTACGCCATCAAGAGGCATATTGCGGTACTGCGAACTTTGCCGGTTCTTCGAGCGAATGCTGCGCAAGTGTGTGCTGTCGCGCGCACGCCGGAAGCACGGACAGAGGGCTTGGTCCCCCAACGCAACGAGCAGCGGCGCCGCTCCTGTGACTGGGCTGACGATGCAGGAAGCGATGCAAATCGCCTACCGCCCGATGCCGCCGGAGCAAACGGTGGAGTACGAGGAGGACTACGGCCGCAACATGCTTATCCACCGCGAGTTTGTGTCCAAGAAGTACCGCAACCAGATGGCCTTTGATGTGGGCTCGATGGCCTACAGTGACGTTGAGCTTCGCAGAGGGCAGCAGAGGCTCGCGGACGCCATGAATCGCGAGCGACGCGGTGTGCTGGTTGGCAGCGCCGGCACCGAGAACGATCGTGTCATCTTCGACGCAGACCTGGGCGGCGATGAGCAGGCTGGCGGCGTGCAGAGCGCGCGCTTCCTCTTCAACGAAAAGCGGATGCAGTACTGCGACCGCTTCCAGCAGCACATGCGCGCCGTGACCAAGGCAGCTCTCGGCGTCGCCGACCCGGCGCGCGACGACGCCGAGAACACGCAGCTGCTCTTCTCCCTCATGGAGGCCTGCGCGATTGTGTACGGCTGCGATACCAGCGCCGCACAGGAGGCCTACCTTCACATGTTCCACCGGCTGGACCTGGAGTCGCTCGAGGAAGACGCGCGGGCTCTCGAGGAGCGGAAGGGGGACGCGACGGCGGTGAAGGAGGAAATGAATGCACTGCGTCCGTCTCTGACCGCCGCCGAGGCGGGGCGTGCCGCCAACTCCGTGCAACAGATTATTGACGCCATGCCCGGCCTCTTTGAGTTGGGGGAGTCCGACGGGCAGGCGGAGGGCAGCGCCACCATCCTTCCATCGAGCAGCAGCAGCAGCGGCACAGACGCGAAGAACTCCGCGGGGGCGGCCTCTGAGTTGGATATCCCCGAAGCCTTTGCCCCTCTCTACAAGTCCTACCTCGCCCACGCTCGCGGCGAGACCCCTGTGTCCTCACACGATGCCACGCCCCTTGTCGCCTCGGGTGACTTGGCGGAGCGGCGGCAGTGGCGCAGCGTGATGGAGAAGCTCATCCGCGAGGACTACGCCGACATCACAAGCGCCGACCTCAAGGCGGCAGCGAAACTCGACGAGCAGCTGCACACCATAAAGTTCATGGACCTCAAGGTGGGGGACACGGTGAAGGAGATCATGGCCTTGCTGCAGCGCGAGACGGGCGACGGCTCCTCGGTGGACCGAGACGCACCTGTGCACGTGTCGGCTACCCACCCCGAGCGCCGGGTCTGAGGTAGACCGGCTCCTGTGCATGCCCCTCCACCATCATCACAGTTCACACACACACACACCACACACACGCCATAAGAAAAAGAGAGAGAGCAGCGTATGTCCATTGGCGTCCATGAGCGCATCAACAGTATACCCCACAGGAGGCGGAGTGAGGATGGGGGAAGCGGCTAAGAACGTAAATGTCCTACTCCTTCCACTCTTATCCTCCGCTCGCTCCCTTCTCCTGTGGTCTCACGCAAGAAGATCGTTTCCTCCTCCCCTTGCTTCCTCTAACTGATCACCCTCACTGTCAAAAGCTCGCTAACTCCTACATTAACCACACACACACACACAAAGACAAGCTTCTTTTCCACTTGCCACACCTTCTGCCTTTCACTCTTCACGCGTTCCCCCACCCCTCCCAAGCCCCCCGCCATGCCCGGCACAGGGAACCACTCGCGCGAAGAAGAGGAGCGCGGTTCCCTCTCCGACGACATGATGGCCTCCGACACCGTCGCCTCACCCGTGACCACGCTCACCGTGAAGAAGGCCGCTGGCGAGGAGGAGGACGTCGTCTTCTCGCCCAACAACAAGAACCTGACGGAGAGCAGCGCGTCTGGTGACGACATTGACGCGCTGGCCAATGCCCACTTTGGTAGCCATTACGAGCCCAAGACCAAGTTCATGAAGGCGCTGAACACGGTCGTGCCGCACGGCGGATGCCTGGCGAACGTGTACAGCCTGGCCGCGGTCACCCTGGGCAGTGGCATCATCGCCCTCCCCGGCGCGTTCGAGGCCACAGGAGTTCTGCTGGCCGTCATTGTCCTTGTCGCGCTCTCACTGTCGACGGTGTACTCCGTCTTCCTCATGGCGCGTGCGACGGACAGGACGAGGCGCACCCGCTTCACCTACGAACAGCTCGCGCGCAGCCTGCTCGGCCCCGGCTGGGACTTCTTCGCCGCCTTCAACCAGTGGTTCTTCTGCTTCGGTAGCTGCGTCTCGTACGTGATCAGCCTCGGCGACCTGCTGGGCCGTGCGACCGACGGCGACAACGTGATGCCATTCTTCCGCAGCGCGTGGGGCAACCGCGTGCTCGTCATCATCGTCTGGGCGTGCGTGATGCTGCCCCTGTCGATCCCGAAGCAGATCAACTCCCTCCGGTGGTTCTCCATTGTGGGGGTGATGTGCATGGTGTACTTTGTCATTGTCATCATCATCCACGCCGCGCAAAACGGCTTCGAGGACGGCAAGGCAAAGCACAAGCTGACGCTCTTCAAGGGCGGCAACGCGAGCATCCTGGGCTTCTCCTCCTTCCTGTTCGCGTTCCTGTGCAACACGAACGCGCCGGAGGTGTACCGCGAGGCGCTGAACCCGCGGCCGGTGCGCCTAGCACGCGACACGGGCATCTCGATGGCCGCGTGCTGCGTGCTGTACGTGCTGGCGGGTGTCTTTGGCAACCTGGACTTTGGCGAGGCCATCATGAACAAGTCGATCCTGCTCTTCTACGACGTGCGCAGCCAGCCGCTCGTGGCCGTCGCGTACGTCGGCATCGGTGTGAAGATGTGCGTTGGCTTCGCCATCTGCATGCAGCCCTCGCGCGACGCCGTCTACTACTGCCTGCGCTGGTGGAAGCCCATGTTCTCGGACGTGCAGACCGTTCCCTTCTGGCTCAACGCCGCGATCTGCGCCTTCATGTCCATCGTTGCGCTGGTGCTTGGGCTGGCGATCCCTGACGTGAGCATTGTGTTCAGCCTGGTCGGCAGCTTCAGCGGGGGCTTCCTTGGTTTCATCTTCCCCGCACTGTTCGTCATGTACGCTGGCAACTGGACGCTTCGCAGCCAGGGATGGTTCCACTACTTGGCGACGCACGCCTTGCTGCTGGCGGGGGTGATCAACGTGTGCTTCGGCTTCACGGCAGCGATTTATGGCCTCGTCTGATGTCCTGCGCAAGGGGGGCACCGTCTTCACTTACTTGCTCTCTTCTATTCTACTGTTTTACACAGGGGATGTGCCACCTCATCCCCGCCGTCTCTCTCTCTCTCTCTTTCTCTCGATCGCCATTCCCACGGATGCTCTTGTGGGAAACCTTGGGGACTACCCGCCCACATCAGCCACGCCGTTTCTCTCTCTTCTGTCTCTTCTCCTATTTCGTTCCCGCACCGTTGACCCGTCCTCCCCTAAGCGCTCTTTGCTTCCCCTTTTCCTTCTCTTCGTCCTCCTCCCTACCCCGCAATATTTGTACAGCCGTTTTGCTGTACCAAACGTCTCGTACAGGTCCCAGCAATGCATATATATATATCTTTGTGTTCGGCGCGTGCGTGCGCGCGCACGTACTGCTGTGGTGCTGCTGGTGGTGCTCTTTTGCTTTTTTTTTTTCCTTCTAGGAAGGGATGGTGAGGATCTTCCCTGTCCTCTTCCCTCTCGCCCATTGACGACTGAATGGAGCCCCATACCCTCCCCTCACCCACTCCATTACGCACACGCACAGTCACACAGAAAAAGAGAGAGGGACGCACGAACAGGCAGGTGCTCACTTCCCCTCTCTCCCCATGCAGGGACAATGTAGAGGATCGCGTCTCTGTTCTTGTGTCTGTGTCTGTGCCTTGTTTGGGGAGGATGAAGTGTGTGATGGGGATGGCAAGCAGCCAGCCAGGCCGTGTGGTGCGCGCTTCCAGCGATCAGAAATATGGGGACATACCCGCTGCTGCGTCTGGAAGCGCGTCATGGCGCCGTGTGGCTGCTGCCATCCTCATTACATGCAAACGGACATGATAGTCACGCCTAGAGATACTCTGCTGGACGGAGTGACTAGGAACCAACTCTCTCTCTCTCTCGTGCATAACCAGAAATCCACATCGCCACCACTCGGTAGATCAAGTGTGGAGTGTGACGCTCTAAGCAAAGACAGTACCCCCATTGATGTGTGTCCCTCATAGCAGTGGCACTTCAGGCGCAGCGAAATCGTAATGTGGCGCAGCCGCTGGACTTGCGCCACTGCGCCTACATCTGCTGCTGTTCGTGCAGCGTTGGTCCCACGCCTTACTTCTCTTCTCGCTCCCCTATCTCTCTCCCTTTCACTCATTGGGAAGCCACAACACGCCCTAACGCTAAGACTAACAACACTCACTTAAGCTCTCACCCACTAACTCTCTTTCCAGAAAACACACTCAGCCACACACACACGCCAACTCACGCCATGCCAAAGGATAGCCTCAGCAACGAGCCCCTCCAAGACGATGTCGCGCTAAACAGCCCGTACTCGAGCGACGGCACGGGCAACATGATTACCGAACCTGACAAGCTGAATGCTACCGGTGTCGACGAAGGGGCCAACATGGACGCGAGCAGCGAGGACGACAAGTCCGACAACCTGCAGTGGGGCTACGCGCCGCGCTCGCGCCTCGGTGAAATACTGAACCGCCTGATCCCGCACGGCGGCGCCATATCGAACATCTACAGCATGTGCGCTGTGACGCTTGGCAGCGGCATTTTCTCGCTGCCGTACGCGTTCAAGCTCACAGGCATCGCGACCGCGATCATTGTGCTGGTGGTGATCTCGCTCGCGACGGTGTACTCCGTGTTCATCATGGTACAGGCAGTGGAGAAGACGCGCGCGATCGCCAAGGCGGAGGCGGCGTGCAAGTACAACCATCACAACCAGAGGAAGACGCAGGCAGCGGACAAGGCCTCCCGTGAAGATGAGGATGCCGCGGACAAGGACAGCGGGACGATGACGGCAGCAGCGAAGGAGAAGGGCGGTTTCATTGGATCGCTGAAGCAGCTGAACGAGGAGGGCAGCCAGATCTCGTCCCTGTTCCTGTGCTCGTACGAACAGCTCGCGCGCGGGCTGATGGGTCGCGGCTGGGACTACTTTGCGGCGTTCAACATGTGGTTCTTCTGCTTCGGCAGCTGCGTGTCGTACGTCATCACGGTGAACGACCTCATCATCACCGCGCTGCGGTCGTCCGGGAAGACGGAGGGGTGGCTGTACACGAATGAGTGGGGCAGCAAGGTGCTGACGATCGCCGTGTGGGCGGTGCTGATGCTGCCGCTGTCGATCCCGAAGCAGATCAACTCGCTGCGGTACGTGTCGGTCGTGACAGTGCTCTTCATTGTGTACTTCTGCATTGTGGTTGTGGTGCACTCGGGCCAGAACGCGTTCTACCGCGAGGGCGGGAGCGGCACGCTGAAGCTGAAGCACTCGCTGAGCGCGGTGAAGTCGGGGAACAACGCACTCAACGGCTCGAGCATGTACATCTTTGCCTTTCTGCTGCAGACGAACGTGCTGCAGCTGCAGCGCGAGGCGAAGAAGCCGTCCGTCGGCCGCATCACGCGCGACACCGGCATCGCGACAGCGCTGTGCACCGCGCTCTACATCCTCGTCGGCTTCTTTGGCTACGCCGAGTTTGGCGAGCTCATCGACGGCTCGATCCTGCTGCAGTACAACCTTGCGAGCGAACCCGCCATCGCCGTCGGCTACGTGATGCTTGGCTTGAAGCTGAGCCTGTCCTTTGCCATCTGCATGATCCCGTCGCGCGACTCCGTCTACTACTGCATCGGCACCAACGCCCGAACGATCCGTACCGGCTACCATGTGGTGATTGTCACCTTCTTCTCCATCGTCGCGCTCATTCTGGGGCTCGTGATTCAGGACGTGACCATAGTGTTTTCGCTTGTGGGGTCGCTGGGAGGGGGCTGCCTCGGGTTCATCTTTCCCGCGTTCTTCTTCATGTACGCTGGCGACTGGAACCTAAAGCGCGTTGGCATCTTCCACTGGACCTGCACGTACCTGCTGCTGATCGCTGGTGTTGCGGCAGTTGTCTGGGGTACGGGTGCCAGCATATGGGCGATGACGTGAGTTGTCGCGCAAGCGCCGCCACACTCCTCTTTCTTCTTCCACCTCCTTCTCTGTGGCACATGGCCTGCGTGTCTGTCCTCGTACCTCTCTCTCACCCATGGGACACTTACCGCGACGCCTCCTGCCCTCCCTTCCCTGCCTCCCCTCCCCTGTTTTCACTATAACTGCCTTCCCTCTCACTCTTTTCCCTCTCACTCTCTTCATTCTTTTTCTTTCTTCCTAAGCGCCAATCCACGGAGAATGGGGACAAACCTGCCGTACTTTGTGCGCATACACTTGATACACATACACAAAAATAAGTATATATAAGTGTTTTGGCGTCTATCCCTCCCCACACCGCGGCTGTTTTCTGCACGATCACAACGAAGAGTTCCCTTTCATATATATATATATATGTATATATACATATCACAACCGCCCCTTTCCTACGCTAACCACTACCTACGTTTGTGCCTTCTTCTTCTTTCCGTTGACGTCTCCGTTTTCGTTGTTGTTTCGTTCATTCTCGTCGCATACCCTCACCCGTGGTCCATCTGGGTGAGGCCCAACACAACTCCCTTCACCCGCCCCCTATGAGGTTTGCGGCCACCGGCCGATCCCACACACCGGTGAAGACGTCGCTCACACACGCACACGGATGCACACACGCACACACATGCACATCCGTAAGTCAACATGTTGCGCCGCCAAGCGCAGTGGTACGCAACTGCTCCGTCTCTTTTACTTCTTTTCTCCCCTGTTGTAAAACCTCCTTCCCCCTCCCCTCACAATGGAGCAGTTGCACGCGCGTCTCTGCTTGCGCGTGTGCACACGTCTTGAAGCACGTCCCTTACCTCCATCCCTCACGCTGCTTCTTCTATCCCTCCCATGTGCATGTGTGTGTGCTGTATGCTGTGTGCTACGTCACTGTGTTGGCCCACCCGACTGCCTCTCGACGACAATGAATGCTCTCTTTCGCTCTCTGATTTCTTCCTCATCTCCTTCATTCTCTTCACTTTATCCTGGACATATCCGTATCTGCACACCTTCCCCAGCACGCAAACCGTTCTCTCTCTCTTTCCCTCTCCCTGTTCCGCAACCTGTGTTTTCCGGTTTCCCCGTGCCCCGGAACTGTGTCGCTTCCCTCTGATAGAGTCCACGGTGCTGACGGCGGCCACGAAGCGAGGCAAGTAGAAGCACTGCAGCGACAGAGGCGGAACTCATAAAACAGAGAGAGGGGAGGGGAGGGGGGATCGACAAGGACGCCACGATGGGAGCAGAAGTGGTGGGGATGCGCCGGCGGCTGCGATGCTTGACTGGAAACCTGGGGACTAACCCGCTAGTCCTTCGCAGCCACCGCAAATCCTTCTTCCTCTCCCCCCCCCGCCCCTCCTTTCTTTCATGTGTGCCACTCTCACCCCCATCCCTCGGCCATGAGGTCGTTCCGTCTCCACCACTTTCCTTTTCTACTCTCCCTCTCTCTTTTACCACATTTACGGAAACGTAGACTCTCTCTCTCTCTCATTTTCACTCTTACTACTATTACTGTTATCTTCAGTCTTCCCTTCTTCTTCTTTTTCGTTCCCTTCCGACGACTTCCCCCCCCCCCCCCACACACACACACAGCAAAAAGAATCAGGGTCACGGAGAAAGGGAGAGGATCTGTCTCTGATGGTATATATGTGAGCACAGAATCCCTCCCTCCCCTCCCTTTCTCCCTTTCGTATTTCACTTCTTCATCTGTTCATTTCGTCTTTCTCTCTTTCTCTTTCCTATCATGTTTGTCGGCAGAAGACACCAACCGTAACAAGGATATGAAATGCAAAAAAAAAAAAAAGATGATGTTTACATGGGTGATCACATCCCTCTCCTTTCGCCAACTTGCGAGGGGGATGTGAGGCGGTGGTGAGCCCGCCAAGTGAGGGGAGGGAGAAGGGCAGCCGCCTTACCCGTGTGAGATCGGCATACACAATCGAGCATGGGATAGACCAGAGCAATGGGACTGTCAATGGACAATGTGACCTCCCTCCCTCCATCCTATCCTCTCTCTCTCCATAAACACACCTGTAGATTATCCTCATCTTCTTTTTTTCTTCCCATTCCCCTCTTTGGTACCTCCTCCCCGCACAGAAGTCCTCCCTCAACCATGTTCCCTTCCATGCAAGGACCACAGGCACTGCCGAGCCAGGTGGCCTACCCGATGTTCTGGAAGAACCTGAACACCTTTCTCACCATCACCACCGTCACCATCGCCGTCTCCCTTGCCATTCGCGCCTGCGACAAGCGCTCGCACACCATGTTGGTCTCCTCCCTGTAAGTTGGCGGAAGAGCACGAGGTGCGAGGAGCCACCACCTGGAAGAGAGCTGAGGACCTTCCCTCCGAGTTTCGTGCCATTACCTGTGGTTCTCCTCGACTTCCCCCCTCCCCTACTCTTCACAATAGCACACGCCACACACAGGCTTGTTTTACGCCTCTCCCCTTGTGAGCCTTCTGTGTCCGCAGTGTTCGTTGCGCGCGTGCCCTCTCCCTCTTCTTCTTCTCTCTTCACTCTCTACCCCCCCCCCCCCCCTTCTTGTCTCCTCGTCCCGTAACGTGCATACTAACAATGAGTCAGCAAGCGGAAAAGGAGAAGACGTCCCGACGCAGTGGCGTCGAACATGTCAAGGGGCTGCCGCCGTATCCCTGTCAACCCGTGCGATTGCTCTCTCGCCAGGAAGAAAGACGGAAACTTCCCTCCCTCTCACTGTTTGACTTGTGTGCATTTCCGTGTGCCTCTCTCTTTCCTTTACTCTAGCTCGCGTTACCTCTCTCTCACTCTTTATCGCTTTTGCCGATGAGCTTCACACTCGTCTCGGTAGTCATCGATAAAGGCAGCACCAACTGCCCGGTGGACGCGCCACTGCGCCTGTCTGTCGCGTACCAGTGCTCAGCCGAGAAGACTGTGTGGGAAGCGGTGTACGTGGCGGATGTGGCCTCTGCAAACTGGCGGGTTCCCGTCTTCGCACTCACACCAGCGATCGCCACGCTATCATCCTCAGCCTCGTCCTCCCCCTCGCCATCTTCCCTGCGCGTGTGTGTCGACACAGAGGCGAGACTGATGGGAGAGAACGATCAGAGCTCACCCCTGTTGAAGCATGCACGCAGTGTCGACGACGAGGAAGGCGTCCCGTCGATCTTCACAACGCAGCAATCGTACAAGGGAGACACACCACAACCACTACTACAGGAGGTTGACATTACAGTTGATTCAATGGCGACCTTGTTCTCCGACATCCCGGAGAAGTACCTCCTCCAAGTGGGCCTTCTCCAGCTCCGTTGCTACGACGCAGCGTCCATAGCGGCCTCCTCACCAGTGAAGCGACTCGGCGAGGTGAACATCGTTAGCCAAATGAAGAGGGCCTCCCTTCATGGGGTGGGCGTCAGCACATCGACGGGCGGCGAGACGGCACCACCGCTGCCTGCAAACTCTTCCACACCGCTGTCGACCTTAACGCGGTGTTTCTACAGCCCGACAGCGTGATACGAGATAAGCGATTAAGAATAGCAACGCGAGACTCCCCAACAATGAACAGGAGAACGGTAGGAACTCGTCCCCTCTCCGCCTCTCCCTCCGTCTTCGGCCGACCCTCATGGCGGAAACAATGGTCTACACCTCCTCCTCCTCTTTCCCTCGTCCTCGCCTCTCTCCGCAGTTGAACCACAGTCTATCGTTTTGTAGCGCCTTTCTGTTTCCTTCTCAGTTCGTTGTCACTAGTACCAACCCTTCCTCTCCCCCCTCCCCCCACTCCTTCACAATGTTCCTTGGTGGTATGGTGCCGCGCCGCTTCGCGCAGTTCAACCGCGACCCGTGCTGGATGTTCTTCATCTTCTCCATCGGCTTCTGGTTCGGCGAGTACCCTGCCATGCAGATCAAGTTCAACGCCCGCGACAAGGTGCTTGACCCTCACCGCTACGTCTGGTCCCACCTGGATGACCACCACTAAGCCTGGAGAGGCGGGTGGTGCGTGTCCCAGAGCTCGACGGACAGATAGAGGAGGACACGAGGGGGGTGTTGGAGGAACAGAGGGCCATGCCCATTCATGTTGTCCTCCTTTCTCTCTCCTCTGTGGTTCTCGCACTGTCTACGTGACTTCTCCTTTTTTCTTCTCTGCATCACACGCTCTTCTGTTTCTTCATTTAACGATCACCCCGTTGTCGTGTCGGGGAGTAGTAGTAGGACTTTAAACTGAACATACGTGGGAGAGGAGAATAGGGGCAAAGCAGGTGGAGTAGCGAGTTAGGGGGGGGGGGGGGAGAGTCTCACATAGGGCACCTCAGTGTGCGTGTGAGCCTATCGCGACGGTACGTGTCAAGCGCGGCTCCTCCTCTTCTCTCTCTCTCTTCCCCTTCCCTCCCTGCACTGCAGCGCCACCGGGCTGCGTCTCGTTTCAAGACTGGTAAAGAGTCGTGCTTGGCCTGTTGGGTATCGATGCCACTATCTCCTTCACTCCCTCCTCGACTCTCCTCCAGACATCTCCCTTTCGTTTCTCTCTCCCCCTTTCTCCGGCCTAGCATCTCAGCTCCCGCACCTCCATCCCCTCCTCTTCTCTCTCTCTCTCTCCTCCCTCCCTCCCCTCTTCCTTCCCTCGCCCACCATGCAGAAGGAGCTCATCGAATCCTTGGTCATGCTAGCGTGCGAGACACTCGATCCCACGCACCTCGAGCAGCTGGGCTTCCGCCTTCGTGACATTGCCCGCGACGCGATGCAGCACGAGGGCCGCGGTGGTGGCCGTGGGGGTCGCGGTGGCGGCGGTCGCGGCGGCCGCGGCGGGCACAGCGACGATGATGACGACTTTCATGGTCCGCCTGGCGCGCGGGGTGGCCGTGGCGGCGGCCGGGGTGGACGCGGCGGACGCGGTGGCCCGCGTGACGGCCCCTGGGACATGCCCGCGCCGTTCCCCCACCACCACGGCTCTGAGGACGGCTCCAAGGAGGACTTCCCTCACCGCGGCGGACGGGGCGGTGGCCGCGGTGGTGGTCGTGGTGGACGCGGAGGACGTGGCGGCGGTCGCGGAGGCCCGCGCGGTGGTGGCGGCGGCTGGCCGCACTCTCACGAGGAGGAGAAGGGCGGCCTCGGTGAGCTGCATGTGACCAGCGGCGATGACCACCCCAAGAGGGACGATGCCCACAGCGACAGCGAGCGCGGCGGCCGAGGTGGTGGCCGTGGCGGGCGAGGCTGGCGTGGTGGTCGCGGTGGACGCGGTGGACGTGGTGGTGGTAGGGGCGGCCGTGGCACCCGCCGCCCGGGCAGGCACTAAACGCCCCTCCACCGCCGCGCTCATCGCCCACAAAACGGAGCACCGACAAGAAAATAACGAGGATGAACTATGCGCGTGGAAGTAGCAGATCCCGACAGGAGCCCTTGTCCCTTCCAAAAAGGGACCACTACAACGGCGTTGGGCACACACAGCTCGCCCTGTCCCGCCCTGCCATCCGCGTCCAGCGTCGACAGAGCGGAAGAGGCGGAGAGAAGGGAGTAGAGAGGCAGGTGCAACTTGGGCACTGACCACCTGCCCGGCGAGCGTGTCGTCGGCACTACTGCCGTCGCAACACAAGGAGATTAATATAGCATACCTAGAGCATATCGTATCGTCTGCCTCCGTTTCCGTCCCCCTCTTCCCACGGAAGGCGGCGTAGGGACAAGGAGGACAAGGCTAGGATTCGATACCAACGGCGGCGGCGACAGCCGCACGGTGGCCGACCACCAACAGAAGCCACCAAAGGAGAGCACGGCCACCAATGGTGGCAGAGGACGAACGAAGTGTGGTATATACAACCGAGTGATATGCTTTGAGGGGAGCGATTTCTCCCAGTGTGATTTCGCTCCACGGAGAGACGCCGACTGGTGGCAAGGGATGGCTCTTCGCTCACGAGCAGCATTAGGACAACACGCCGAACTGTATGGGAGAGGGAAGCGGGGAGGGGGCCGGAGGGGCCAACTGTGCTCGAGGCAAGATGTGTACCGTGTCTTCCTCTGCGCCTGTCCCCTCGCATCACATGGTGGTTTGCAGGTGGGACTGGACGTCCTTGTGGAGTCTCGAAGGAAAGGCCGGGAAGGGATGGAGTGAAGAAGCTCCACCTCACTCCTCTCTCTCTCCCCTCCCCCCTGCCCTGCGTCACAACACACAGACGCACACTCACCGAGTCCCCTCCCACTTCACCCCCCTCTCCTCCTTCATATAACACCCCCCTCCCTCTTTCTCTCACTTCCCGTTCCTCTCTGCTCCCTCCCACTGACGGAGGTCACCCCCACCATACTCGCTTGCCCCAGACCCTCGTGGGGGGAGAGAACGGCAGAGCATAACTCCCACACGCACACACGTCTCCAGAGGGCTGTTTCATTCTTCCCTGCTGTGTTCTCTCCGCCATCACTAACTCAGCAGTGAAAATGACTCCCGGAAACACCCACTCACATGTTTCCTCCCCCCCCCCTCTCCTTTCGAGACAGGGAGCATTGCCAATAGCAAAAGAGGAAGTTAAACGGCCGCAGTCCTTGGCCCTTCTTCCTCTTTGACGCAAAGGGAACAGAATCAAACACAGCAAAAAACAAACATGTGTATCGAGGAGAGAGAGAACGAGTTCGACAACGCACGGCGAATGCCACCAAGAGCCGACAGGAGCTCTGGCATTCACTGTGCTTCGGACATATTGACAGCCGCAGGTGCCGAGAGAGGCAAGCGAGGAGAAGGGGTGGAGTGTCGCGCACTCGCCTACTCATTCCCTCCACCTCCCCTCCCATTAACACAAATGATACTTCCCTCCTTTTGCTTTTCTCTCTTATCCTCTCGTCAGCTCTCGCTCCGCTCCCTCTCACAAGCCCCTCCTGCACTCCTACAGAAGTTCATACCCCTCCTTCTCCCTTCTCACCTTCCCCTCCACTCTTCCGCCAACTCCCCACCACCATGGCCCCCGCTACCTCCGCCGTCCGCAAGGCCGCTGTGCGCAAGGCCGCGAAGAAGGCGGCGTCGAAGAAGACGGTGCGCAAGGTGGCCGCAAAGCGCGCCGCGCCGAAGAAGGCCGGCGCCAAGAAGGCCG
Source organism: Herpetomonas tarakana (assembly GCA_030849825.1). NCBI lineage: Eukaryota > Euglenozoa > Kinetoplastea > Trypanosomatida > Trypanosomatidae > Herpetomonas > Herpetomonas tarakana. Next base: position 30,654 of record JASAOB010002766.1, read on the forward strand.
CGAAGAAGGCTGCGCCGAAGAAGAAGGCCGCCCCGAAGCGCAAGGTGGCCAGCAAGAAGGCCGCTCCCAAGAAGAAGGCAGCTCCCAAGAAGAAGGCCGCTGCCAAGAAGGCGGCACCGAAGAAGAAGGCGGCTGCCAAGAAGACCGCCAAGAAGTAAATGACATCGTCACCACCGTTGTCACCGTCTCTCATGGCAGGGCCAGAACAATAGAAGACGTGGCGAGCACGCGAGGTCCGCTGTGCGACCGCTCAAAGCGTCGAACTCAACCCCACACACGCACTCGTAACAGAGACGGGAGTAAGGGGGAGAGAGAGAGGAAGCGGGTGCGAACATGAGAAAGAAGGACGAGATGCGTTTGCGCAAGTGCGAGGGAGAGACTGTCTTCAAGTCAGGATGGCTGGGAGCACTGCCGCGCGACCACTAGGGAGCGTGCTGTTTCTCTCTTCCTCCTTCCCCCCTCCCCCCATTGGCGACCACGTCTCTGCACGTCCTTTCCATTCAGGGTCGTACTCTCTCCCTCCTCTCCCTTCCATGCTCGGTCACTCGTTGGCCCATCCCCGTTCTCTGTGTGTCGCGAGTGGTGGTTCATCTCCCCTCTCCCCTCTCCCCCCTCCCTCTCTCTGAAAGAGCAAATGTTTCCATGTTTTCCTGTACCTGTACCCCCTGCTGGGTGCCACCACCACCCTTCTCCCTCCCTTCCTCTCCACCCCTCGCTCACCATTCCCCTCATGCCCCTCCCCCCCGGTGTTGTGCAAGCGGGATAAGGGATGGTTGACGGCGTGGTAGTCGCGATAAAGGAAGGGGGAGAGGCGGGAGGCGGGCCGTGTGTGTGTGTCACCTCAGCACATCGTCCTTTTCTTGGGCCACTGTGTGTTCTCTCTTTTCATTAGTATTTATCTTCAGTTTGCCGCTCTTCATCTCTCTCTCTCTCTCTCCCCTTCCTCTCCCCTCCGCCATCGTCGTCTACCTTCCCCCCCTCGCACGATAGATCTCTTCTCTCGTTCTCCCCTTGTGCCTACTGGCCCTGTCATTTGCACTTTGATGTGCCTCCCGTCTCCTCTCATCCCCCCCTTTCCTTTTCTCTCCCCGTTCGTTGTTGCCTCCTCCCCTCTCCCTCCTCCCTGCGATGAGTAGAAAGCGAACAAGGCAAGGCAAGGAGAAAGAGAGAGAGAGGTCGGTAGACACGAACAGACGAGTGACAGAGGGGCGAAGGAGCGTCAGGGAAGCACATCTACTATATATATATGCATTGCATTGGTGCATTGTTTTACTTTCTCTCTCCCCCCCCTCTCCCAAACGTGTGAAAGCTGGGGCAGTGGAAGAGGAAGAAGTGAGGAGTGGACAAAGGGCATCGCGCCAAACAAGAAGAAAAAGAAACGATACGGATAGCGTGCATAGCATGTTGAGGGGGCGAGGGACCACTGCGCGGCCTGCGTGCACCGTCCCGCCATCTCCAAGGGTGGTGGTCGGGGTTGGTCTTGCCGACACCGTTGAGGTTTTGCTACCTGTGATCCAAGCTATCTCATGTGGTTACGTGGTGATGGCTCTCCCAAATGATATGGGCTCTTCGTGTTCCTCCCTATGAGGCACATGTTCAAGCTTCCTATCCTCCCTCTTCTTCTTCTTCCTACTTTCGCTTTCTTGTCCATCCACCACCGCTTTCCTTTCTTTCTGTTAAAACATCATCATCCTTGTTGCTGCTGGTGGTGACTTGCAAACGAAGGAAAGCTCAAGGATAGCAGCCGCCCCTCCTCCCTCCCCTCCCCTTCGTTTCTCTGACAGTGCGCATCGGCTCATTCAGCATCCCCTTCTCGCTCTCTTTCTCGTGTCTTTTCTTTCTTGTTTTGCTTTGTTTCTTCATTCCGGATTCCACTCCACTCTACCCCCTCTCGTCGTGTGATCGCGGCAGTGTTGAAGTGACGAAAACGTCTCGTGAGAAGAGTTGTAGGAAGCTACTTGCAGGTGCACGAAACAGCACACCGTCACTACACTATTAAACCTGTCGGTCAAGAAGAACAGAGAGAGAGAGAACAAAAATCACAGAGAAGGCCATAACGCTTTATCCCCCTCCCCCCACCCTTTCCTCTTTCCCCTTTCGTGAGCAGGAGGGAACGCAAAACCACGATGTCCAGCGCCGTAGCATCGAATCCCAAGGGCACCAAAGTGGCGAACGCAAACGCCACCAGCAACAGCAACAGTACCACGAACAGCCCAAGTGAAAACAATCGCCGCCGAGGCCACGGTGGCAAACAGCAGCAACAGCAGCAAGACAAGGGAGACAAGAAGGCTGCATCCCAGAGTCAAACACCCAAACAGGCACTGCAGCAGCAGCAGCACCCACTCAATCGGAAGTGGACACTCTGGTATGACAGCCCGTCGACGTACAACACGGAGAACTGGGAGCTCTCGCTGGTGCCCATCATGACCGTCTCCACCGTGGAGGAGTTCTTCGTCATGCTGCGCTACATCAAACCGCTGCACGACCTGCGCACGTCCTCGCAGTACCACTTCTTCCAGGACGGCGTCAAGCCCATGTGGGAGGACCCTGCCAACAAGGAGGGCGGCAAGATATGGGTCAACATTGACATTCCCACCTCCACGGCTGACAGCACCAACGCGCCAGCGGCGGAGGGTACCGAGAAGGGCGGCGCCGGCACGCCGACCACACCGTCGGGGGCCAACGGCAAATCTGAGCTCGACCAGCTCTGGGAGCGCGTGCTCATGGCCCTCGTAGGCGAGTATCTGGAGCCGTCTGCGGACGAGGAGAAGAAGGAGGGCGGTGGCGAGATACCGCAGATGGTGGGCGTGGTCATGGCGAAGCGCAAGTACCACAACCGGCTCGCTCTCTGGGTGCGCGACGCGGGCAACTCTGCTGCGATCGAAACTATGAAGAAGAAACTGAAGGAGGAGGCCTCGCTGCCGGCGTCCGCCGCATTAGTATTCACGAAGCATGGCGAGAGCGGCGGCAAGAACTAGGGCTCGTTGCTGGTGCGGCAAAGAAGAGCACAGCTGAGAGCTCGGGTGGTTGGCCTGGGGGTGGAGAGAAAAGGGAAGCGTATGTCGATGAAGCGAGAGTGAGCATGGCTGAGGTCCCCCCCCTCCCTCCCCATTCCCTTCACGGTAACTGCCAGCCTCCGTCTCGCCTTCTCCATCCCCCTTCCCTTTTCAACCTCCCCCGACCACACACACACACACACACACTTTCTGCCCTCTTTGTGCCCTCCGCTCCTCCGTTATGTTTTGTTTTGTATTCTTCCCTTTCCCCCCTCGCCTTCCTTTCCCTTTGTTTCGCTCCCCCCAACTGGTCGGTCGACTACATCCGTCCTTTCTTAGCTTTAGCCCCGATGCACTTGCAGGGATGCTCGCGCCTTTCCTACCTCATCCTCCCTGTCCCTTGCACACACCCGTCAGCAGGTTTTCTCTCCTCCTCCCCTCCCCTCTTTTCCTCATATGCGGGGTTCTTGCCGTTAATGTTCTGGATCGCTGACCGACAGAGGGAGGGAGAAAAAAAAAAAGTTGCATTAGCATATCGGCTGGCGCAAACGCACAAGACAGTGCAGACGTCCCAGCTTCGTCAGATGAGGAGAGATTGGGGGTAGTGTTTCGGGCAACTCCCGATCCCCTAGACATGCCCTCACACATGGTGGTGACGCTCCCAGAGGTGTGGCAGTGGGTGTGTGTGCTCGTTGGGCGGCATCTGCAAGCCTAGTGCATCATGATCCCTTTCCCTTCCCTTCATCCTCCACCTTGCTAACCGTCATTCCTTCTTTCCTCTCTCCCTGCCTCCCCTCCTTCCCCCCCCCTCCCCCAGCCACTCCTCATCAAAAGGAATCAGCATCTTCCGGTTTCGCTTGCTCTCATCCTCGCAGACACACCCACGCATCGGGCTAGCGGAGCGGGGCACGCGCCACTTCTTGGAACTAACTCCACCAGCAGCCCGTGCTCACACGCGCACGCACGCCCTAAGGGTCCCAACGGTGAGCACATTTAGAGAGAGAGGAGAGAAGCGCTGCTCCCGTTCCCCCCCTCCCCTTTAACTTTCTTGCTCACTACTTTGCTTCGCTTTAGCCCACACTGATGTCGGGGAATGTTGGGGCGGAGGTTGCGGCCACCCGCGCCTCTCCTGCGTCGCCGGTCAAGTACGCGTCCCCCACCACGAACAGTGAGAACAGCACGGCCGTCGCACTGGCGGAGGTGGCCGCTATTGTGACACCAGAGCTGCTGAAGCTGTCCGAGGAGATGGTCACCGTCGTGCCCAAAGGGACCTGGGAGGACCTTGGCAGTGAGGAGGAGATCCGGCGCGAGAACGCGGCCGCGACGCAGTGCCGCGCACAGACACAGGTGTACTTCACCATCCCGCGTAACGTACTGCTGCAGCAGCGCCACCGCGGTGGACGCACGCGTACCGGCGACGGCCTTGTCGGTCACGCGCTCACGCACTACGTCACGAAGGAGGCAAGCGAGGACTGCCGCGACCTTCGCGGGACGGTGAACCCATTGTACGAGACCACGCGGGAGGAGGTGGATGTTGGCATCCAGGCCACGCCGGTGCGCGTGTCGCAGGACACGCAGACGCACTTTGCCCGCAAAGTGAACGCGGCGGTGCAGGCCGAGCCCACCCTTGTCGACGCCGCCATCCACCACATGACGGACCTTCCCAAGAAGGAGAGCGCGCCTCTTTCCCGCTTTCTCTCCCGTGTGCTACCCCGCACCTTGCATTGCCTGACGCAGAACTACGAGGTACCCATCTACACCGACGACTACGCGCTGTTCCGCGAGGACGAAGCCGTTGTCGGTTCCCGCGACGACATGGTCCTACAGGAAAAGGGCACCTTCACCCACGCCACCGCGAAGGAGCGGAACATCACGAGTCTGGGGTGGCGCAGCGCCAGGGCCAAGGATGACTACGTCTCCATCGCTTCCATCGCCCCGTACTCGCTGGAGGAGCGCATCGACGCGCAACGCCGCTGTGAGCCAAGTGTGTCGCTGGTGTGGGACCTCGCAGATCCGATGCACCCGCGGTACATTCTCGAGTCGCCCAACGAGGTGCAGGTCCTCCAGTTCAGCCCCGCCTACCCCCACCTCATTGCGGGCGGGGCGATGAACGGGCAGGTGTACCTGTGGGACCTGAGCCTCGCCGACCAGGTCACCGCTGCCAGCGGCAAGGCAACAAGAGCTGCCGCGGCGGCCGAAAAGAAGGAAAGGAGCGCGGCTACTGCTGCTGATCCTGCGGCTGCGGCGGGCGAAGATGGCGCTGCAGGCGACAACGAGCACGTCAGTGGCAGGGTGGCGGACAGCACGCCGGCGGAGTTCCGCGCCGCGGGTGAGCTACCGCCGATGCCGGACAGCGTGAAGGGGGTGTCGTGGGACAAGGACGGTGACGTTCCCGTGCCTCGGCTACAGCCTGTCCAATACTCCCGCGTCGAGCTTTCCCACCGGCGGCCGGTGCACGACCTGCAGTGGCTGCCAGCCAACCTCGAGTGCACCTTTGACGGCAAGCAGACCACCGTCGAGTCGTGCAGCCACCAGTTCGCAACCGTCAGCGACGACGGGAGCATGTGCGTGTGGGACACTCGACCCGAGTACCTGCCCGCCGACAAGCTGCGCAAGATGAAGCACCAAACCAAGAGCAGCGGGCAGGAGGTGCTGTGGGTGCCGCTCCTCAGGTACCAGCTGACGAAACCGGATGCGGCGGGAGGCGGGGATATGATGGCCTTTCGCTTCTTCTTCGACGGCCTCACCGCGGACGCGACGACGCCATCGTACGCCGTGGCGGTGGGCAGCACCGACGGCGAGTTCGCCACGTGCTCGGTGGTGGGGAAGAACGACGGCCATCGCGGCTCGGCGGTGTTGCCCGTGTTCGGCAACACCAGGGACACTCGCGTCGTCCGCCATGTGGTGGAGGCGCACGCCGGTCCCGTGCACTGCGTCCAACGTCATCCGACGATCGGCGACGTCTACCTGACCTGTGGGGACCACACCTTCAAAGTGTGGCGCACGGGCGTGAGCACTCCGCTGTACTGCTCGCCGTTCATCGAGAGCGGCGTGACGTGTGCGTCGTGGTCGCCCTCGCGCGCTGCCGTCGTGATCATCGGCACCGACGATGGCAAGCTTCAGGTGTGGGACCTGCTCGACCGCAACAGCGAGCCGCTGCTCGTGCACCACATGGTGCAGGATGCCATCACCGTCCTGGCCTTCAAGCCGCTCCCGACTCGAATGTCAAAGAAGAAGAAGTTCACGCAGCACGTCATTATCGGCACGATGCTCGGCACCTTCCACTGGTACCTGCTGCCCACCGCCCTGTCCCACGGCTCCAACGGCGAGCGCCGGCACTTTCGCGCGATGCTGGAACGCGAGGCGCGGCGCGTGGCGTACTATGACTGGCGCTGGCAGGAGCGCCGCCAGGAGATGGACCGGTACGGTGCCAAGGCTCCCAAAATGGTCATCTCCACCGGCCAACAGCAGCGCCAGCTCCACGAGAGCGCTGCCGGCGACCTCGCAGACGGCATGGGCGGCGACACCCGCGCGATCCCCTCCACCGCACTCGGGGGGAAGGCGAATGGCGCGAACAAGAGAAGCAAAGCCGCCGGTGCTGCTGCCGGTGGGAAGAGGACGAAGGGCCGCGAGGACGGCTTCGACGAGGACAACGACGATAGCGATGGCGCGTTTGGAGAGGAGGATGGCGAGAACGGCTACGGCCACGATGTACAGCGTGACGCGGACTTTCTCGCTCTCGTGGAGGAGCTGCGCCGACAAGAAGAGGATCACATGAAGGCGGAGGCAGTCAAGTAACGACCGAACATGAGGGGAGGGATGGGGAGGGGAAGCAGAGGAAGGCGAGTGCAGATGTGTGTGTGTGTGTGTACTTGGTGTGTGTTGAGACTCTCTGTAGTAGTGCTTGTTCATCGAAAGCAGCCTGCCCCTATCCCCATCCTTTACTCCTTCCCCTCCCAAACCCTCCCTCCTTCTCTCGTTGTACTCTCCAGATGTAAATACACCTCGGGCAGTGGCCCCCGACTTACCCCCCTCACTCCTTCCTCATCAACAGGAGGAGGAAGGGAGAAACAACAAGGAAAGAGAAAAAGGGGGGAGAGAGAGACGACAGGCAGGTCAGTCCCCCAGTGGGGCTACGGCGGTTATGGAGGGATAGCCCACGCGAAGGAGCGGTGGGGAAGACTGCGTCAACTGCATGTCTTCTCCCCCTCTCTTGCGTGTCTTCTGTTTCTCACCCGAAACGCAACGGAAGAAGAGGGAGGAGACAGAGCAATGAACGTAGTCCCCATTCACTTGCCTATCGTGATCCACTCGCCACAATGGGCACACGCAACTTCTGTCTCTGCTTTCTCTCTCACTCTCTCTCTCGCGGCTTCGGCATTATGCAGGTAAGGAATCCGTGGAAGTAACACCTCATTCTATTCTCGGCACTCCCTCCCCTCCCCACTCCAATCCCCCGATCTGCGCCGACGCTCTCGTTTCCTCGCCTCTTCTTGTCTCGTGGCCGTCTTTGTGCTGGCGATACACCCTTGTTGCTCTCGTTGGTTACAGTAGCAGTATTCGTCCTGCCAGCTAGCTATCTCTCTCCCTCCTCCCTTCCTGCCTCCTCTTCTTCGTTCCCAACCATCGTGGTTGACCTCCCCCTCCCCCCCCCCCCCGCTCGCCGCTCAAGAACCGACGCCATCATGACCGCGCTGAACCACGTCCCGGACCGGTTCATCCTGTTGCCATACCGCAAGGGCGAGAAGGATACCCCGGATTGGAGCCTATGCTCCAAGTACATTGCCACGAACCACTCCAGCAACAACACCACCACGGTTGACGACGCACTCAAGTCCATGGCGGCGTACCACAACACTATTGTCAAGACGTGCACCGCGGATGCCAAGAGCGCGCCAAGTGAGTCGTTCATCGAGCACACCCTCAAGGAGTACTGCAAGCTCGTCGCCATGGCGCAGGCCCACCTCCCGCTGAACGGGGGTGCGATAAGCAAGAAGCTCTGCTTTGTGTGGTGCGATAGCTTTGATGATTGGACCAAGTACAACACCATGAACGCGAACGCGGAGCTGGTGAGCTGCATCTACAACCTCGCCGCGTCCTACGTGCAGGTGGCCACGGGGCAGGCTCAGACGGGCACCGTTGAGGGAGTCAAGGACGCCTTCAAGAACTTCCAGAACGCGGCAGGGTACTACAGCATGGTCGAGCAGCTGTCGAGTCGCCTGCCTCCCGACCAGCTCGTCAAGGGCGACATGAAGAAGGAGTCGCTGCAGATGCTCACCAAGGTGAGCCTCGCCCAGGCGCACCACTGCGGCTACCTCAAGGCGGAGGAGGCCATGAAAGGCAAGCAGGACATGCTCTCCAAGATCGCCATGGAAGGCGCCAAGGTGTACGAGGAGGCGCACTCCATGCTGAAGTCCTCAGCCTGGTACGCGACCAAGTGCACCGCGGCAAAGGACGCTGAGGTCACGCTGCTCGCCGCGCGGCATCTGATGGAGGCGAGGGCGAACCTGCACCTCGCCGTCAAGAACGAGGAAGCCGGTGAGATGGGCATTGCCATTGCCTACTACGTTCGCGCCAAGACGTGCCTGACGAAGCTGCCCAAGATGCCAACGCAGCCCCTGACGCAGTGGGTGAACAGCATCGTAAGTGCCGTCAACACCGCCCATGACATGGCGGAGAAGGCAAACGTCTCTGTCTACTATGCACGCGTGCCCAAGGAGGTGCCGGTGCCGGAGGGGCTGCCGCGGCCGCTTGGCCAGGCGCTGGCGCACAAGAGCTTCGTCGACTTCGAGTCCAAGCGGGGCGACGACCCCTTCTTTGGAATCATCCCGGCGCACATCGCCTCTGCCGCCGCGGCGTGGCGTGACAAGCAGCGCAACCGCGTGCAGGTGTGCAACTCAGCCGCCGTGAACAGTCGGAAGACCTCCACCAACACGATGCAGCAACTCGGCGTGATGGCCGTCATCCAGACCATGTCGGGCGAGGTTCAGGACAAGGGTCGCGTACCGGAGCCGCTGCGCTCGAACATTCTGAAGCTGCGGGGCGGGGACGCGGAGAAGACAAAGGCGGTCACACAGAAGCTTGTCGAGCACGTGCAGACGTGTCAGGAGCTGCAGAAGGTGGCGGACGGCAAGCTGCAGGAGATCAAGGCGGAGCTTGCGATGGAGAAGCAGGACGACGCGCGATACGTGGAATCGTACGGGGAGAAGATGTGGCGTGCCGTCTGCCCGCCCGCGGAGGACACGCCGGACTACCACACCATCATGGCCGCGTACTCGGAGCACAAGCAGGGCCTGCAGCAGTACTTTGTGACGCCATTTGTGGCTGCGAGGAAGACCCTCGATGAGAACCTGCGCGACGTCGCCCGGCTGGACTGGAATATGAGCGACCTCGACGCGCTGATGCCTTTTGTGGAGACGAAGGAGGCGCGGCAGCAGTCCAGCAAGGTCATGTCCTATGTGGAGGACCTCAAGAGCATCATTGAGGAGAAGGAGCGCGTCGAGAACGAGCAGCTTGCTCAGCAGCGGGAGCTGATGGACATGATTGAGTCCGATACCGTGGTCTTTGGCCTGTCGGCTGTGGAGAGCACGGAGCGCGACGCCATTCTCGCGGCCGAGACCAAGCGCATCTCCGACGCGATTGAGAAGATAAACCAGAAGACACGGGAGCAGGCGAACCTCGTGACCCGGGCGGAGAAGAACATGGAGGAGCTGTCGAAGCTGCAGAGCACCGACCCCGTCGCGCAGGAGATCCAGAAGATCTCGAACAGCCTGGAGAACGCCTGCAACGTGTACACGGAGCTCATCAAGGACTTTGAGGGCCTCGCGCAGTACGCCTCCAAGCTCGTTGAGGGCGTCGAGAACACCATCAACAACGCCAAGTCTTTCCGCACAGTGCGCAGATTCAACGCAGAGGAGCTGCAGAACCGCCTGGACGCGCAGATCGCGCAGAAGATGAGTGAGATGAAGAACGTGGAGAGCGAGATTGAACAGTCGCGTCTGCGTCAGCAGCAGCTGCAGCAGCAGATTGCGGGCATGCAGGGCGGGGCTGGCAGGCCTCCTCAACAGCCCCAGCAACAACAACCGCCGCCTCAACAGCAGGCGTACTACCAACCACCTCCCCCACCACAGCCGCAGCCATCGTACCAGCCACCCGTCGCACCAGTAATGTCCAGTCTCGACGACCGTCCGCCTAGCTACGATGCCGTCATGTCCGCCCCAGCATACCAGCCACCTCAACAGCAGCAGCAACAGCAGCAGCAGTATGGAAACACCTATCACTACCCGCAGCAGGGCGGCGGGAACCGGCCCCTGTAGATAGGGAGAGAGACGAGAGAAATAGAGAATGAGAAACGAGGAAGCTTGTCTCTTATGGCTCGTCAACTACCGTTGTGTGTGTGTGTGTGAGAGGTGCGCACCACATGCTCACCTCCCCCCCCCCCCCCCCACCTTCCTGCGTGTGACTCTCTCTTCTCTCGCTGGTGCCTTCTTCACGTCGCCCTCTTTTTGCCAGTTTGCGTTGCGTCTCGCCACCCATCATCCCTATCTCTCTCTCTATCGTCTTCCTCCTCGCTCTCTCCTTCCCCCCTCTACCCGCCTTCGCGCATAACTGTACACTTGCGCTACAGCCATCCGACTGTGACGCTCACAGAACCTTGATGGTAGCGGTGGAAGCTGTGTTCAGGCTTCCCTCTCGCCGCACCGCCAGAGTCCTGTGGGTGCCATATCTTCATAGCGGATGCATTCCTCTCTCTCTCTCTCTCCACTATCCTCCCCTTCCTCCTCCTCGCCTTTTCGTCTCCCCCCCCAGTCCTGACCGCACTAGCTGGCAGGAGATACGTGGGGGATAGGATGTGAGAAGGCTGAAGAGAGCAGAGAGAGAGAGAGAGAGGGGCAAGCAGTGCTGGTACACCTCTGCTTCGTTCTTTACCTTCCTCCCTCACGCGGGGGGCAAGGGCGGGTGGTGAGAGCGCTTCGAGGGGGACCCACGTACGGGAGAGTTCCCTTTCTTCTTGCAGAGCTGCTGACGGGTTGCCGAAACCCTTTCCTATTATTATTTCTTGCTGTATTTGCCTCCCCTCTCTCTCTCTGCCTCGCTGTTTTCCTTACGACCTTCGCTCCTCTCGCTTGTGTGTGTGTGGTGCCCCCTCCTGCCCCCTCCCACCACACTTGCTCGTCGCAACACCTTGGCTGGCGAAGAACACGAGTCCACCACCCAAAGTGAGTTGGTTCCTTTTCATTAAAAAAAAAAACACACGAAAGAGAGGGCAGAAACAGATGAGGAGTCTCTGATGATCTCTTCTTATGGGGATGCATCTCGCGTGCCTGTGCGCATGTGTCCTCTCTCTCTTCTTTTTGCTCGTGTGAGTGGTTGCGAAAAGAGGGAGGGGGCTCCCTATCCCTCTCTCCCTTGCACGATAAAACGCGATGTTGCTGTGCGTCCTACAAGTTCCCTCCCCCCTCCCTTCTCCTCATTCCTTCCTCTCTCTCTGGTTATGTAGGGGGCACCTGTGTCTGCTCTCCCTCTCACTTTTCCTTTTTGTCCACTACTGTTGCTCTTATTCCTCCTGAATGGGAAGCCGGCTCCTGTACTCTGTCGCCAATGCCAACGCCGTGGTGGCGGTGCGCCGCTGGGGCTCCTCAGGAATGAGGCACAGCCCCCGATACCTCCCCTACACGGACGTGCTCCTGGACATCGATGGCGACCAGAGGGACCGCTCCCCTGCCCTGCACCTGTATCATTGTGAGGGGAGGCGGGTGGCGGAGGCAGCGTCCACAAGCCGTCGCGAGTCGCTGCCCCTTCTTCTCTCGGCCTCACCCGCTGCGATCGCTGCCGTCAATGTCGACGAGGAGCTTGGCACGACAGACGGACGGGCGGCAAGGGGCACCCTGAGCGCCATGGTCACACTCGTCTTCCGTGAAGACGGTGGCAGCGGCGAGAGTGCCTCGTGCGTCGTACGCCTCAATGCTGATGACGAGGCTGCCCTGTCTGACGGGGTGGAGCCGCCGCTGGTGACGAGTATCACGGTGGGACCGCTCCCCTCGACCACGGCACAGCAGTTGGCGACAGCCGTGCAACAATTTGCGGCCCTACACACATCGCCCACTCCCTCCCGAAAGCTAGGTGGCGATGGTCACGCAGTGCTGGAAACGCCATCGCTGTCCGCCGCCAATATATCGGCTCCGCTGGACATGGAACCTCCTGCATTTGCTTCTCCTGCGACCCTCAACGATCACGGCTCCACCACCACCAACACCAACGCCGCAGACGGGCAGCAGAATGTGTGGTTACGGGACGAGCGCAGCGAGAGGGGCGGGGGCGAGGCCTCCCCCCATACCTCCTCCAATCCCTACCTTGCCATCATCGAGGCCCTTCCACAGAATCACGCAGGGGGACAAGACGCCCGCCGTCACCTCCGTCCTTCCGGGAGTGCCATCAACGCAGGGGTCGGTGGTGGTGGCCGCGAGAAGGATGACGACTGCACCAGCACCGCAACGACGGAGGAGGAGGATGGGAGCTATGTGTCTGACCCTTCACGCCGGAACGACCCAGAGAACTCGCGGGCAAGCTCGACTTCCTCGATTTCAGCCGCTGCCGCTGGAGCGAGCGCGGCGCCTCGCGAGCTCGACGCGAACCAATCCGCGACCACGTATCGCAGCATCCTTCGGCGCGCGCCTCACCGAGCGCAGCCAACGGGCAACCACACGGCCGTGCGCGATCCTTGCCGTGGCAACAACAACTCCCCTCCCCTCGACTTCCGGTTGAACGCAGGCTTGGTGCGCAGCGGCTCGCGCCAGCCGCACGACCGCGAACGGCAGCATCATCGCTTCTCGGTCAGCAGTCGCACGAGTAGCTCGCCATACGCCGGGAACCAGCTCAACGACAAGGAGCGCGATGGTGCGAGCGACGCCGACGATGGCGACGATGATACCGAGGGCTGTACACCACCCGCCTGGTTCCCCGAAATGCCAGACCCCAACAACGACGATCGTTTCCGAAAGAGAAGCAGTATCCCCGAGGCTCCCGTACTCGTTGCAGGCGAGTCCGTGTCTGTCTCGCCGAGGCCTCACGAGAGCGGCCATCCTCCTTCCGATTTGCGTGTAGACACTACTGCGAAGCCTCTTCATCGAGGCCCTGCCCCCATCGCACCTTCTTCTCTGGTGGGCCAGCTGGCGAAGGGCATCGCCCCGCTGCCGCCGCTCGCGCGCGGCGACACTGCTAGCGCTGCAGGCGCACAACAGAAGGCCGCGGATTGCGCAGCCCTGCCCTCGGCCGAGCGCAAGCGCCACAGCGGCCCCCTCTCTTCATCAGACTCGTCGTCGCCATACCCATCCTTCGCGGCCGATGGACTTTGGGAGGACCGTGCTGGCAGCAGCGTCTCGGCTGGAATGCCGTCCCCTTCTTCATGGGCGACGCGTGCCTTGCCCACCCAGGTCGCAGCCCGCGCGCAGCACGCTGGTGGCGCCAACCGATCTGCGCACCACGTGGCGGCTGCGCTACCCGTGGCCATGCAGAGGGCTGAGACACAATCCCCCAGGGAGCGCAGCACGGGCCCCACCACCACCAGTCTGTTGTCGGGGAACATGGAGGAGAGTAGTCCGAGTGTGCTCAACTTTGACGACATTTTGGAGCCAATGGTCACTGCCGCGGACTTGCGACAGGGCAGCAGCGGCGGCCCAGTTGCGCCGCGGCAGTCGATCAAGGCGGCGGGCCCCTCCTCCGCCACTGGCAACCTCGCGGCAACCAGCCCCACCAAGCACCTTATGCCCCAGGAAGAGGCGGAGCCGCAGCAGCCCGCAACACTCAAGATACTGGCGACAACCACAGCGGCGGCACCGTCTGGCAATATCCCACAACCGAGCTCACCAACCTTCTCGGTCACCAACACAGGTAACAACAACCGCAGCCATACGGCAAATGGCCTCGTCACGGGCCCTGTCCTTCCCGCGCGTGCGCAGGGCATCGTGACAATGCTGGGTGGCGCGCCTGCAGGTGGCGGCGCACGCGCGAAAGGGGTGGCGACCACAGCCCAGCGCCACGGACCGTTTGCAGCCGCCTACGCCACCACCCCATCTTCACCATCCCCCACACGTGGTGCAGGCACAGCAGCCATCCCCACATCCCCCACAGGACTGCAGCGGTGTGACGGACATGAGGATCGCCACGGGAACACTTCTGGGCAGGCAGGGCAGAGGGAGAGGTTGTCCTTCAAGGTTGGCGGCCAGCTGCCCCTCGACGACCTCGAAGAAGGCGAACCGCACATTCTCTCCATGGATACGTGAGGGATGGGGGGGGGGGGGAGGTGACCCCTGTGGCGCCACCCATAAGAGCGACTGCGTCCGTCATGGTGGCCGTTGTGATGGTGTAGGAGATTAGGGGAGAGCGGGGAGGCGGCGAGATCCACCGCACTTGCCACGAGGAACGCATTCTCCAATACGAGTCCCGAGGGACAGACGAACCCATGTGCACCTCACTCACACACGCACACATTCACAGTAGGGCGCAACAGAGTCGATCGTTGCGCGGAACGAAGAGGAGCGTGTGTCTGCACATGTAGGGATGCCCCCGTGTGTGAAGGAGCCAGAGAATGAAGTGCACACACTCCCCCCCCCCCCCGCAAATCGTAAAGCACGCGCTCTTTGCGACTGCGTGAAAAAGGTGGTGGATCATTTCCCGCGTCTGCCCCACCATCATCCTCTCTCTCTCTGAGTTGGCAAAGGCTCTGTCATAGTATTGCTCCCTCTTCCTCTCTTCCATTATTATTTTTTCCTGTGGCGGCTATTGATCTATTCATTGTTTGCCTTCTGTTGCCGTGATGCCAGCAGGCCACGAGTGGTCCTTCAAGGTTCAACTCTCGCACGTGCACGTGCGCAACCTGGCCACGGCTATTGAGAACCACGGAGTAGGGACGTCAACGCCTGACGACGGCAACGGCGAGAGGGACGCCACGCACCCCCACAGCAGAGGTGACAACACTGCAGATCAGCACAATGACGCAGCGGCGGCTCGCGCGGCAAGGGAGAGCCTCTCCTCCTCCCTGCTCCCCGATCTACTGTGTGTCCTGCGATTCGCCTTTGACGGCAAGGTGCAGGACTTCCCCCTAGTCCCGTGTAGGACCCAGAGAGGGAACGAGGACAGCGACGACAACGACGACGATGCCCCGAAACGCCAGCGTAACAGCAGTCGCGGTGGTGACAGCGCGGAGAGCGAGGAGGAGACGGAGGGCAGCATCAGCTTCAGCGAAGCCGACATCAAGGACTTGACAACCGACCCGGACTACTCGGCCTTTGTCTACCGCATCCGTAGCGAATCCGTAGAGGCACTCGTCAGCACCCTGCAGAAACGCTACGCGACGCTGCAGGTGCTTCTCCTGGCTCCGGCGGGCCCTGCCCCGGTGCCTGCGGCCGAGCTGACAAGCGGAGAAAGGAACAACAACATGGACCACAGCCGTGACGGCACGACGGGGGCCGGCGAAAACTCCCCTTTTTGCAGCGAGCCCGACAACTACGCGGTGCTTGCGGTGCTCGGGAGCGCGACGGCCTCCCTGTACGAGCTTCTCATCGCGAAAGATAACCCTTTGCACCTCTACTCCTTCTCTCTTCTCGAGAAGCGGGGGGACACAGAGACGCCCGGTGCTGCGTCGCGGCCCCATCCGCGTGGCACCGCCACCCCTCGACGCCCTCGCAACGAGACACGAGCCTGTGAGGAAGTGGCGAGAGAGGGCGAAACAGGCCGTCCTCCCAGAGCACCAGCAGCGGGTCCTGGCGACGGTAGCGTTTCCAACGGCTCCGTGCACACCAGCGATTTTGACGCTGCGGAGAAGGCATCAGAAATGACCTCCTCGGCGAGCGACAACAATGGCAGCGAGTTCCAACGCGGTTCACCCGACGAGGGCGGCACGAGAAAGGGAGCCTGGCGGCAACTCCACCGCCGCCGCCGCTGTTGCGTCTCCGCGATGATCACGATGAGCGAGGTGAGCAATGTGACCATCCGCTTCTCCCCCCTCACCGCCTCAAACGTGCGTCGCAGCCCCTCCTCGCCAACGCCCACCAGCAGTGAAGACACCTCTGCTGGCGGCGGCGGCTCGATGTTCCGGCTGCGGTACCACTTGGTAGCACCCACGCTGCGAGGAAGCAGCAGCAGCAGCAGCAGAAATGCAAGCACAAGCCAGCGGTGCCGAAGCCGTAGCGGGAAGGAAGGAGGCAGCGGCGTGTGTGTGACGTGCGCACCCCGCACACGCGCCGCACAACCGTGCCCCGTCACGGCAACGGAAACACCCGTCAGGGATCGCGCAAAGCTCTCCCCTCTGAAGCAGCGATACATTGCTGCTGGAGAGGCACTGCTCGGCAAGAACCGCGTGGCCACGAGTGCGGTCCAGGTAAGCGAACCCGTCGAGCTCGGCCACGATGGCAGCGCCGTCTTTATGGCGGATCGCGATCTTCCGCCACTGACCGTGAAGGCCACTCGACTTGGCCTCTCCCAGCAGCGCGTGATGTTCACTCTGTCTCGCGATAGCGAAGGAACTGGCGCGCATCAGACGTCGTCGTCAGCCGCCGGCGGTGGCCGGGGAGCGGGCGACGAAGTGTTGCAGTGGCAATATGAGGTGCCTCTGGAGGAGCTCATGCGATCGGCCACGCGAGAATCGGCGACGCAGTCTTTTGTGGTGATGGGAGCCATCCCCTGTGAGGCGCTGCCGACAGAGTCCTTGCCCGACCCCTCGCGCAGCTCGCTCAAGGGGAGCGTAGAGCTTCACCACATCCCATGCCTCGTCACCCACACGATGGGAAGGACGGAGGAAGCAGCAGCGGCACCGCAGGATGACGCAGTAGACAGCGTCAAGGGCGATGGTGAGGGGGTGGGGGCAGACGACAACGGCAACGCGCTTCCCCTCAACGAGCCGCTTGCCATTCGCACCACACATCTCGACGGTCCGCAGCAGCGGGACGGGGCACGGCTCGGAGAGAGCACGGACACCTCTGTGATGAGCCCAGCCATGCCCCCCACACCCCCTTCGCCACCCCACTTGAATGTCGACGACACCGTCTCGCAGGCTATTTCACTCATCGCGGAAAGGACCTCGTCCCTTGGCGACCGGAAGAGGGAGCTCCACCACCACCACCACCACCACCCTACGGAACGGACAGCAGACAGCAACGTCCTCCTCTCTGCTCCTCTCCCCGACAGCCGCGCTGCATGGGATGGGGAGGAGGACGCGGAAGTGGAGGTAGAGGTGCCTGCCGACCTGAGGAAGGCGTCGACGCGCGAGTTCAACCCCGCCGCCAGCACGCACTCGAGAGACTCTACGCCGACGCGAGAGGGCGGGCCACACGGAGGATCCTTTCCGAGGCACACACACACCGCTGGGACGACCACCGCGCGGAACGAGAGAGGCAGCGAGTACGGCGGTAGCGGAAGCCACACGACCCGGCGCTCGGCGTCACAGGACGTGGCCGCACGAGAAGCCACGCGTGCGATGCGGTTGGCATTTGAACCCAGCGCAAACCCACCGCAGATGGAGACGGCGACCTACCGCCCGCTGAGCCCCGATGCGCCGCCGCCCTCGGACAAGAGCAGCGTTCGCCCCTCATCGCGGCCGGCCCACCGCGCTGCACTGCTTCGTCACCCGAGTGAGTGCCAGTCAGGTGCGGTGGCGGAGTCGTTGACGACTGACGGGCCTCGCTTCCCCGCTCTCCCGCTGTGCTCGTCTTCGATCATGGCCGCGCTCGGTCCGGGCTTCCCGGCGAGCGAGTCGAGCGAGGCGGGGAAGCGGAAGGTCGGCGAGGTTGCGGCGGTGTACCGGAATGTGCTGGAGGCGTACCAGGCACAAGCGGAGCGCGCGAAGATGGCTTGGGACGCATGGAAACGCCTCGACGCCGAGGTGGAAGAGCGCCACGCGACGCACGACCGCGCACCTGTTTCTGCGGCGGCGGGTGCGAAGGAGGAGGAGGACAGTGATGGCGCAGTTTCGTTCGGCGACCTTCTCTCGAGGCTGTCCTCGGAGGAGAGGAGGCTGATGCGCGACATTGGCGAGGCAGAGAGCCACCTCGGTCAGCTGCGTGAGCGGATGGCGGAGAACACAGAGGCATACAAGGCAGCGAAGCGGCGCCTCGACGCAGATGGTCAGTATGTTGCCAAAGGCATGGCTGCCCTGACAGAGGTCGAGGGAGATCTGGAGAGCCTCCTTGCTGACGCGGAAGCGCAGCTGCACCAGACCCGGCAGAGCAACGCTCGGGCTGTGGAGGAGACACGGCGCGTGCAGGCTCACATTGACGAGCGGGAGCACACCCTGTCTATCCTCGAAGGGCAGCTGCGAGACAGCGTCCTGCGACATGATGAGATTCGTGGCATCACGTCCGTCAGCGCTGGGGGCACGCCAATGGTGGCGCAGCAACATCCCTCGTCGTCTTCTCGCGATGCTGTGTCAGGCACCTTCCTGACTGACATACACCAAGAACCGGAGCGACACAGCTGGCATCAGCAGCAGCTCACTCCCTCTCCACCCCAGTCACGCGCTGTTGATGAAACCCAAGGAGGAGGGGCAAACATCGGAACGGTACCGTCGGTGCACGTTGTCCGGCGTCTCTCTCTGGCTGCACTTTCGGGCGGCAACGATGGGGGCAGCAGCAGGACCGGGGAGACAAACGGGGAAGCATATGCCGAGGGAGAAGGTCACACGACCGTGGGCAATGCCCGCCGTCCGTCCTCGGCCAGCTGGGGACGCTTCCTCTCCTCGTCATTGGCGGCCCGCCCTCACGCAGAGGTGAGCGCGCACCCGTACGCGTCCGCGCGACCAGCAGCCACCACCGCGTCGACAACCTCGCCACTCCACATCGCAGCAATGCAGTCACCACCGGCACCGTTGCCATATGAGCGGCGGCACGGCACACAGACCACCCCGCTGTCCACGCAGCGACGGCCCTGGACAACAGCGACAGTGCCCGCCTCGCGCTCGCTCCGTCTCCCGACAGCAGGTGTGACAGCCCCGCCACTGTCGACGACACCAGCGTGGTTGCGGCAACAGCTCCCCCCGCCAGCCACCAGCGCGACGACGGCATCCTCACGCGACAGCGCAAGCGTCGATGTGGACCCCAAAGCGGAGCGGCGTGATGTTCTGCGCCTTTCGCAGCCGAGTCTTCTCGACAGCCGAAATGACGGATACGCGCATCAGAGGAAGACCTTTGACGGCTTTGCAGAAGAGGGGATGCACCCCCACACGCCGCCGCTCTCGGCCGCGTCGTCGCCCAACCGCCCCCGGTCTGCTGCCAACCTGCACTCCCATCAGCAGCAGCCCACACCACGACGCGACATATGTGGTGGTCCGCAGATGCATGAAGGGGCCCAGAGCGATGCAGACCGCGACCTTTCCACCTTGTCACAGTGGCAGGTGGAGCTGGACGCACTCTTGGACGCAATAGACAACGGCGACGACGACGTTTCCATGCACCTGCTTCTCACAAAGCCCAACATGGCGCAGAAGAGCGACACCTTGCTGCACGCTGCCTGTGCCGCACCACAGGGAGCCTCGGAGGCGGTGGTGAAGACGCTACTGAAGCTGCGGCCCGACCTTGTGAAGCGCGTTGATGCACTCTCGGGGAGCACCGCCTTGCACCACGCTTGTGCCGCCGCGCGGCCGAGCATTCCCGTCATTCGCGCGCTTCTGCTCGCCGGGGTGCCACCGGACGTGCGCAATGCAGAAGGCTACACGGCGCTGCACGTGGCGTTGCTGAACAAGGCCGACCTGCCGCTGCACAAGGTGAAGGACACCTTGCTCGCCCTTAGCCCGCGAGGCAGCGTCAACATTAACGAGCGCACAGCCAGGGGACAAACACCGCTGCACTTGGTCTGCGGCAGCGACGGCAACGTGGCCGTCGTGCGGTACCTGCTGTCCCGCGGCGCCGACGTGTGGGCAAGGGCTTCGTTCGTGAACCCGATCGCGGGCGGCCGCGTCCACGAGGTGACGCCAATGGAACTGAGTCGCGAGATGGGAGCCATGGTGGTCTGCCAGATGATTGAGAAGGCCGCGCTGAACATTAGCGTAGATGTGTACTGAGGGAGGATAGGGGGGAGCACACCATAGTCGCGCCGTCACCCTCGGGGCAAGGATCGCAACTTCTCTTCCCACTTTTCGTCTCCTCCGCTCCCGCTCCTGCTCTTTCCACTCCTCCACCACAACCCTGTCACAGAGAAGCCCGTAGAAGCGCGTTATCCATCCTATCAAGACGGAATACAGTACTCCATACATCCACACACACACACACACACACACATGCGGGGACGACAGGAGGTACGCATGCCGCAGAAAAGGAAAAGAAGAAGAGATCGTGTGGCCAACTCATGAATACTTTCATGTCCATCCCATGACTATCCACCACCACCACCACCACTTTCTTCTCCTCGTTGAACCACCTCAACGCCGCAGTTGAGACCTCACCAACATCACCTCTCTACCAGGTACCCAATACTGCTTCCCTTCTCTACCCTTTCCCTTCCTCCACTACGCGGAGAAGATACATCGTCGAACTCGATACACCCCCCCCCCACCCCTGCCCCACCCTCTCCCCCACCTACCACGCACGCAACGGAGGAAAGCCGTTCGTGTGCGCTGAACATATATCAAGCCGGAGTGTCATGACCACGGAACGGGATTCAAAGGCAACTCAGCAGCGCGGCGGCGAGCAGATGCGTGAGCTGAGGGTTCCTGCCCCCACCCTCCACCAGCTGCAGGCACAAGTGACCCAGATAGCAGCGACCCTGCAGGCCCTCACCCAAACCACCAAAGCCCAGGGCACCAAGCAGGTCACCAGTAGCGCAATCGGCGCTGACGCCGTCGGCACAACCAACGAGCCCGAGTGTCAGTCGCCCTCCGATTATGCCAAGCAGCTCGAGCGTTTGCGGGCGGAGAACTTGTCCCTGAAGATCCGGAACGCGGAGCTGGAGCGGGAGACGAAGAAGCTGCGCGACGAGCAGGCGGCTCTGCGAGAGGAGAAGGTGCGCCGAGACGAGGAGAACGCGTCGCTGAAGGCGAGTCATGACACTCTACGCGGCCGCTTTCAGCAGATGGAGGAGGACCTGCAGGAGCTCTTCCGCATGAATGAGGGCCAACGCCAACCATCGCGCGGGGGACAAAGCTCACTCCCCCTCATGGGGGCCACACCGGAGGACTTTCAGCGTTCGCTGCTGCCGTCGCCGCAAATGACCCCGTACATGACCCCGCGGCACCAGCCCTACGTGTCCCAGTCGTCCACCGCAGGCGACGCTCTGCCGTCCGCCATGACCAGCCTCCACCTGGACAGCAGCGCGTACCCGCTGGTGCCACCGCCGGTGCACATCCCCGACGGCGTTGTTGCCGAAGTGCTGGACTTCCACACCCCAGGCTCGGGAGCGGCCGACCCGGAAATCGTGCAGAAACTGACAACGCTCCTAGCGATGGCTCGCGAGATGATCCAGGTGCAGGCGTACAGCACGACAGCGTTGTTCTCTCTGGGACCCCCTCTTCGCATCTCCAGATCGGAGGACCTCTATACGCTGTGGAGGTCGTTTGGTGGGAAGGACGGCTTCTCTCGCTGCCGCTCCCGTACCAACGCGTTGCTTCAGATTCTCGAGACCTTTCCGCGAGACACGGTGAACGTGGCGCCGTCAAACATGTACGTCAAGAACAACTTTCTCGTTCTGCATGAAGAGGAGGTGAGCACATTTGTCAGCATGGTGCTAGGCCGCCTGCCCAAGCTGAGAAAACTGACACTCAGCGGGTACACGGCGTGGCCGCTGCCGCCCATGAACCGACCACAGGAGCGCACAGCCTTCCCATCTCTCGCCTCCATTGAAGTTATCGACACACCGTGGCACCCGGGGCAGGTGCGGGAGTTCCTGCACAACTGGACCGAGAACGGCCAGCGGTGTCTAAAGCACATTACCGTGACGGAGAGATTGGCCCCGACTGGCTGTGACACTGGTGTGCTGCGAGCGGATCTGAGTGGCCTTCTTCGGTACATGTGACACCGGCACACTGGCAGTTGCTCCCCTCCCCAACAATCCCCCACGCAGAGCCTATCCTCATAGGCGCGCGCTTCCCCATTCCCGAACAGGACCTCGCTCCTCTTCGCACTCGCGCCATTCTTGTCCCCTCCCCCGGCTCCTCTCTTCCTCTGTTTGTTCATTTGTGTTTCTCACTCGAAAGAGCGTTGCCCTATTCTTCACTAACTCGCACCTCACTTATTATTGCTTGTTCATGCCCCCTTCCCTCTCCCCTTTCTTCTTTCCCTTCCCCCTTCTTTCCTTCTCGCCCGATCTCCCGACACATCCTCTGCCCTCCGCCACCCCCTCCCTCCTTTATCATTCTGCCGCTCAACCTGCCAACCTCGCCCCCCCCCCCCCTCCTCCCTCACGCGCATGCACATAGAAACAGAGAGAGAGAGAGGCAACAGGAGGAGGGTGAGGGGAGTGGGGGAGGGGGTAGGTGAGTGAAGATGGGTGTAAGGCCCCGGTAGGTAGCTCCGCGGTCCTTTCGTGACCGCTCTCGTTTGTTCCCTCGCTTCTTCCTTCCTTTCCTCCTGAAAACGAACTTCCCTCATACTTCACCACACCTGGCACTCGCACTCCCCGCATCACCCGACGAGAGACCTCATTCTCACCGGCACCCGCCTGCTTCGTAATGCGAAAATTGCTCACTGCTTTGCTTCTATTTGTTTTCTTTCTCTCTGAGGTGCTTGTAAGTAAGTGTACGGCAACAGCCCGTCCCTCTTTTCCCCCTTCCTTCCTTTCCTTTTCCTCCGCTCTGACCACGGCGCTGCTGGTGGCGGTGGCGTGCGCCATCTCTCCATCTCCCAATTCGTGCTTCTCTATCAGCTTCCGTGGTCTGCTTCACTTTCCCTTTTTTTTTTTTTTTATGGTTTCTCTGTGCTTTCCTACAAGTGTTGCTACTTCTCTCTCTCTCTCCCCCCCCCCTCCCGTTCTTTCCCTCTGACTCCCTCCTCCTCCTTCAGCTGTCACGCCATTCAACAAAAGTAACAGAAGAAGCCCCCATTCGCCTGTGTTCTTGCTTCCTTCCTCCTGCGGAACAGACACGTGTGTGTACGTGTGCGTGTGCGTGTGTGTGCGTGGACGATGCCGCAGAAGATGCTCAGCGTCTGCTGTGTCAACCGCCTCATCGCTCCTCCCTCCTCCCCCGTCCTGTGCCTCGTCGACGCCTTAAGGTTTCCTCTACTTCCTCTCCCCGTCACCCAGGCATCAAACACCACACACCCTGTCGTAGCGCATTTGCTGCTGCTTCTCCTCTCTGCTCTCTTCATCTTCTCTGCCCCTTTCCACCGTATACAGCACCCATGGCGTCACGCATCCCGACAACGGATCACCAAAACAACAGTAGTAACAACATCAAGGGCAAGAAGGCAACGAAGTCGCCATCCGTCGTGGCGGACCCGGAACGGGCCGAAAGCGGAAGGATGGTGGACATGCTCAAGCAGCTGCAGACGCAGGTGTCGGCCCTGCAGGCAGCCAACGCATCTGCCCCGTCCAAGGAACTGGAGCACCTACGCAGAGACAACGAGAAGCACCGAGGCGACTATGAGAAGATACGCAACGATAATGAGAAGATCCGCGGCGACTATGAGAAGATACGCGGCGACTATGAGAAGACACGCAACGATAATGAGGAGCTCCGAGGTGAAAACGAGAAGCTGCGCGGCGAGAATGATGCGCTGCGGATGATGCTGGCAGAGACCGAACAGTCGCTGAACTTGGCCCTGCAGCAAATTGGATCGGAGCCCGAGGAGTCATCCAGCCATGCCAGCACCCGACCATCGCCCACACCGCAGGCGGCGCCGGTCCCGGTGCATCGCCCCTACCTACCGCGCGAGGAAGACGAGGTCGATGGCTCCCTGTCGCAGTTTTCTGACGTGGCGATAGACGTAAGCGTCACGGATCACAATAACGCCCACCCAGGTGTCAACGGCGTGCTCGGGGAGGTGGTGGAACTGCAGAGCGACAACGGCGGCGTGGAGTCGGTGAGCAGCAAGCTCGATGAAATGCGCGCCATCCTGGAGTTGTGCGCCGAGAGAGAGGCCTACACGACAGCTGCCTTGTTCACTGCCATTCCCGGTTACCTGAAGCTCAGCGAACATGAAGATTTGTACACGATATGGTCTAGTTTCGGCGGGGATACGAACTTCGCCTTCTGCCGCTCTCGCCTGAATGTCCTGCAGTCCCTGCTCTCACGCTACCCAGGCGAGACGCTCGTTCTGCGTCCGTCCGCACCGCCCAACTCCAACTGGCACGGCATCATCATTCTCGAGGAGGAGGTTAGCGGATTCGTTAGCGCGATGGCAAGCCGCCTTCCAAAGCTGAAGACGCTGAGACTGGTCGGTTACAGCGCGTGGCCTTTGTCCAGCGAGTATTACAGTAGCCAACATGTCCCGTTTGCAAGTCTGCAGAGGCTGGAGGTCGTCGAAACGCCATGGGAGCCACAGGTGGTGATTGAGAGCCTGAACGCCTTACTAGAACGCGGTCAAACCTCCCTCAAGAAGTACATCATCACTGAGAGACTCGCCCCTGATGACTGCAATCTGGTGCAGTTCCGCAAACGCTTCAAGGGCCTCCTGGTGCTGCAGTAGAAGGAGAAAGAGAGATCTCTTCCTGTTTTGACAGTTTCGTCTTTTACTAGTTGCGGTGCGGTTGCTGCCACTTTTGCCTCCGCGTCCACCCGCCTCTTCCCTCCCTCTCCTACCTTTCGTGGTCTGCCTCACAGCTACCAAGCGGCAGATGCTCCCTATTCGGCCTTGCCTTTGGTTGCTCGTGTTGGTGTTGCTTTCTCTTGTTACGCCATGTCTCCCCTTTCGACATTCCTTCCTCCTCCCCTCCACGTCTCCCCTTTCGGCATTCCTTCCTCCTCCCCTCCACGTCTCCCCTTTCGANAGAGATCTCTTCCTGTTTTGGCAACTTCATCTTTTACTAGTTGTGGTGCGGTTGCTGCCGCATTTGCCTCCGCGTCCACCAGTCCCCCTTCCCTCCTTCTCCTACCTTTCGTGGTCTGCCTCACAGCTACCAAGCGGCAGATGCTCCCTATTCGGCCTTGCCTTTGTTGGATAGTGTTTGTGTTGCTTTCTCTTGTTACGCCATGTCTCCCCTTTCGACATTCCTTCCTCCTCCCCTCCACGTCTTCCCTTTCGACATTCCTTCCTCCTCCCCTCCCACATTATCACCCATCCCCCCCCCCCCCCTTGCAGCCTATCCCACAGCCGGTGCCTCCGTTTGTGAGGATTGCTGTTGCCTTCCCTCTCTACACCTTTCCCATCTTCCCCGTTCGCTCTCTTTTGGATTCATCGCCTACTGCTTCCTCACATTGCAACGATATTTCCCGCAACTGCTCCTCCCCTTCCCATATGCCTTCCTCCTCCCCTCAACCTCCTCCGTGCTCTGTCTGCCCTCCCATTGCATCTCAACTTCTTCACTCCCCGATCCCCTTTCGGACTCTCCCCGCCGCCACGCTTGTCCACCCGAGAGAGGGCAAGCCTGCGGCGGAAGGGACCAGCCGCACACGCGGTGTGCATGTTGGGTGTGCCCTTGCCGTTGGATGCTGTTGTTGTTGTGGGAGGCATGCTTCTGGCACCACATGGACCACTCTAACTCTCTCCTCTTGCCTCGTCTCTTCCGCCTCCCGAGGAAGGAAGCCGCGAACGCTCACCTTCTCGTACGTCCCCTCTCTCCTTCCCCCCCCCCCCCACCCGTACTCTCATCGGCAAGGGCGGGCCTCGCTGCTCGTGACAGGCGAAGCTAAAGACCCGCTATTGGCGGCTCCTCTGGTCCTTCTCACTCCGCTCACTAGCTACTCTCTCCCCTTTCCCCACCCCTCACACTCCCTCCACCCACCCGCACCGTCGGGCACACGGCCCAATGGAGGACGACTACTACTACTACGACGAGACCAACAACGCGTACGAGGAGGAGTACGGAGGGCTGGCCGGCGACCTTGTTGGCGGCGGCGACGGCGGCAACGCCCAGGAGGCAGCTCTCAGGGCCGTGTTCGACAGCGATAGCGTGCGGGCTATCGACCCTAGTCTCCCACTTGATCTGCTCAGGTACCAGGCTGGCAAGATCACGAGCGTGTTCAACGTCTCCCGCCAGTTCGCGCTGCTGCTGATGCGGCGGCACCACTTCAACCCCGACACCGCCAGCGAGCGCTACGTGATGGCGCCTGAGGAGAGCCACGAGCATCTTGGGGTGAGCAGCGAGGTCGCCCGCGCACCGGACAATCGGTTCGTGGATGCGGAGACAGCCAAGGCCACGTCGTCAGGCGACGGCGACGGCACCGAGCCCCCATCCTGCGAGCTGTGCTGCTTCGAGGACGGTGAGGACCCTGACAACAGGCTGTACGCGCTCTCCAACT
>JASAOB010002767.1:0-50709 GCA_030849825.1 Herpetomonas tarakana
TGTGTACGAGGGGGAGGCGGAGCGCCACCGCGATGGCTCTCGCAAGAGCACACCGCAAAACAACAACCGATCGCCGTCGGGGAAGAGGGGCTGCGGGAAGCACCGGGAGAGTCAGGAGACTGCGAGCGAGTCGCCGCTGACGCAGGTGATGGTCGGCCTCAGCCACCAGGCCCTGCCTCGGTATCTCCTGACTATCGAACCTCGCAAACCTGAGGAGGCAACCGGCTTCTTTCGTGGCATCTTTGGCGCGAGCAACAGCAGCAGCACCAGGCGCAAGTCTGGTGCGGAGGCAGAGGCAGAGGAGGGCGAGGGGAGGTCGTCTGCGCCGCGAACGCGCGATGGCAGCGTACGGAACTTCGCGCGCACCAACACCTCACCTGCGCGCGCGGCACGCGGCAACGTCGACCGATCCAGCACCCAGTCCTCGCCAGCTGCACGTTCCTATCGCCATGAGCAGCAGCAGCAGCAGCAGCAGCAGCAGCACCCAGGAGTCGTGGCCACATCCCCTAGCGAACGGCACTCCCTCACACCGGAGCGCACCCCACGTCCGCTATCCGCTCCATCGCGGAGCCTGTCTCCGCCAGAGCATGCGTCCAAGTATCTACCCATGTACAGCAGCCGTTTGCGCGGCAACCAGCGCTCCGAGCGGACGCCAGAGCGGCAGTCCCCGCAAGTCCAGCAGCCGCTGCGGCACAGTCTCGTACCTCTCAGTGATACACTGGAGGAGGCAAAAGGACCACACCTCCACCCACAGCAGCAGCAGCAGCAGCTGCCCATGCACTCCGCCACAACCGGCACTTACACGCGCGGCAGCGGCAGCAGCCCTCGTAACACGACGGCCACCTTCGCGCCACAGCTGGATGATCTGCCACGGCAGAGCGGCAATGCGCCGTACTCATCCCCGCCACGGCAACAAGGGCAACCACAACCGAGGTTCGACCCCAATCTCCCATTCGTGTCCGAGAGTGGCAGCGCGCCGCCTTCCGGTCCCCGCCAGCGCACTGTGCCGCCGAGCCACCAACCGCTCCTCCCCCCCAGCCGTGGCGGCAGCGCGTCCCCCACGCGGGAGGGCAGTGGCCACCGAGACGGCTTGACAAACTTCTCCGTCCCTTCCCACTCGCAGCTCCTGGGACAGCAGAGGCCATCAGCCTCGCAGCCCTCCCAGCAACTACCAGCCTCGCCGTCGCGCGCGCCGCCAAGCGCGATGGCCATCCCGCAGGCCCTTCGCTGCCCTGCCCACCCAAGCAATCTCGTGAACATCTACTGTGTGTCGTGCCGCGAGCTGACGTGTCCCTACTGCGCCAGCGTCGGCAACCACCGCGGCCACGACGTGATGGAGGCGGAGGCCCACGCGGCCACGGTGCAGAAGACGATGCAGGAGATGTGCCATGACCTGAGCCAGTGGCTCGACCACTTCACTCGCGTGCAGCGGCAGCTGGTGGCCGAGGCGGGGGAGGCGCAGGGCCACCAAGCCAGGCGCGCACAGGCGCTGCGCGGGCAGCTGGCAGAGGTGCGCCGTGCCATCGACGCGAAGGAGAGGCTGTTGTTGAAGCAACTTACCGACCAAGGGGAGCAGGGGAAGCCGCCCGTCGCGGAGGCGGCGGCGGTGCGCACCAAGTACGCTGACGCCCTGCGGCCGCTGGAGCTGTGCCTGCGGAACTACCAAGCCGGTCACGCGCCGCCGCCCGACCGCCCGCACGGCGCCAACTCGCACGCGTCGGTGTCCACGCTGCAGTTCCTGCGCGCTGCACCGCAGCTCTTGGCGGAGGCCAACGCCTTCTTCCGCGGCCGCGACAAGCAGGAGGAAACGCGGCTGAAGGCGGCCATCGCTGCCGTGCGCGGCTCCAACCAGCGCGCCGACGAGCTACTGAGCCGCATCGACACCGCCGCGCTGCGGGAACAGGTGGACTTGCTCGGCACAGGCAGCAGCGGCGGCGGCAAGGACCGCCTCCTGATGGCCAAATCCGCCCAAAGTACCAGCGCAACGCGGCACCTCCGCGGCCGCTCCGGGTCCCCGCTTCCTCGCTCCATGCAGGGGCGACAGCGCCAGCGGGCGGCGACGGAGGCCAGCGCGTCTCGGTACGATGACTGGTCGACCACCTCTCCCACCCGCGGCAATGTCAGCGGTGGCCGCAACCGCGACACCTCTGTGTACGGCGAAGGCGATGACGCCGAGGACCTGGGCAGCCAATCTTCTCGCGCCGCGAACCTGTCGTTAGTGGAGCGGTGCCTGCTCGACCTCCAACGCGGGCACATCTGGGCCATCCAGAACGCGTCAAGGTTCTTCTGTGTGGGCCAGACGAAGGCGGTGTGCTCCACGCCCTTCCGGCTGAAGGGTCTGGACTGGGAGCTGCGCATCGCCGCCATGCCGGCCGCTGAAGAGCAGAATAACGGCGTGCTGCTGCTGGGGCCCGCGCGGCAGCAGCAGTCACCACAACGGCCCGCGTCACCCGCGGCCGGTGCCAGTGTGAAGAGCCGTCCCATCCCGCAGGTGGTCAGGCTGCCTGGCACTCTGACAGACCCCGGCGACGGCGTGGGGCCAGACGGCATCGTCCTCTCGCGCGCGCCAAGCCTTGTTGCGACGACGCGGGGAGACAACAACAACAACAACAACAGCAGTGGCGTTGGCGAGGGCGGCGTGACGCGGTCGCCGCTGCAGCCGGGCTCCCTACTGCCCTTCCAGCCGGGCGTGATGGGGCAGCTACCCGAAGTCGCCGACGAGGATCAGTGGCTGGGCATCTTTCTGTTCCCCCTCGGCCACACCCGCCGACTGGACTTCCGTGTCATTGCCTTCTCCGAAGTCTCCTGGACAGAGTGGAAGGTGGTGGGCTGGCAGGACGCGTTCGCGGGGAAGGGCTGGGGCCTCTACCCGTTCCTCCGCCGCAAGGACCTGATGCGGCTCGACAAGTTGGCCCGCGACAACATTGTCAAGATCTGCATCACCCCGATCAGTGATCTGTACTAGAACCAAGAGGGGGCTCCCCCCCTCCCTGCATTACTTTTGTGCGAGAGAGAGAGAGACTCCATATATCCGCTACCGCTAGATCCCCCCCCCCTTTGCTCTCCCTTCTCTACTAGAACGAAACGAGTTCAGCAAAGCGCATTGAACGAAAGTGCGGCTAGCGAGCAGGAAAATGCGCAGAACACGTGAGAGCGGCCCGCGATTCCTTCCCTACGTATCTCCCCCCCCCTTCCTTTCACGTCACTCTTCTCTCTCCTACTGTTTCTTCTCTAGTAGCAGTACGCACCTCTTTTCTTCTTCCTCAACTCTACCCTCTGCCACGTCCTTGCGGTGGCTGTCTGAGTCGATAGCAAGGAGGGAATGCTGCGACATATCCGGATGACGTCGAGAGCGGAGCCGTACCGCATACCGTCCAAGCTCTTCGTCGCGATGCGGGATGGGCTGCGGACTCTGTATCCGCTCGCAGTCCCGCACCGCACCCCCACCCTCGGCGAGCCGGACCCGATCTGTCGCTGCCGCTATCCCTTGTACACACTGTGCACGCCAGAGCCGTCCCCGTACGACCTGGCGGTGGAGGGCGGCTCAGCAGTCGCCATGGTCTCTCCTAGTGTCGTAGCGGACGCCACAGCGGCAGCAGCCGCAGAGGCGAACGAGGCAAGAGCAGAAGGGTATAGGACAAGTGACAGGGACTGCAGCAGTATCAACAGTACGGCTGCGCTAGGAGAAGAGGCTGCGGCGACCAACGTGGCCCGCGTCAGTGATGCAGACACCGCAGATGGGCCGCAGCCCCGCCGCCGCGGATCAGAGGGCCACAACAACAGGATACGCCCTGCCCTGCGCGTGCAGAAGCTGTGGCGTGGCAGAGAGCGGCCGGTGGTGTACCGCCCGAACGTACTCCCAAACAGACCGACATGCTATCGATGTGACATTTGTGACGGCTTTCAACACGTGGCCGAGGAGGAGGCTGAGAGGGATGACGACGACGCTGGCGAGGCGAACAATAGCAGCACCGCGAGGCACGCGAGTAGCAGCACTGAGGACCTAGCAAAGACGGAGAGGATGGAGGAGGAGGAGGGGGACCATGATATTGACGAGGAAGAAGAGGAGGCCAACGAGGAGGACGAGTTCGCTGGCCGACCGGTGTCGACGGACATCACCAACACCATCATGCCGGACACCGAGGTTGCAGAGCTTCGCTACTCGGACCCCTTTCTCGTCGAAGTGCTCGGCCGCCCGAATGTGCCCGTCATCTCGCGCAAGTTCTCGAAGCAAGTCATGGCACAGTTCGCGCGGTGCAACTTCACGGCAAGGGAGTTCGCGAGAAGGCTGCGCTATGTTTCGGCCAACGCGGCCGACTACTCCGCGGTGTATGAACAGTGGATCCAACAGCAGCTGCAGATCAAGAGGCAAGCCGCACGCGAACGTCGCGTCAACGGCTGCGGCAATAGCCTGAGCAACGGCGACGAGGAGAAGGCAGGCAGGCCGATGGACGGCTCCGGAAGGCCATGTTCCACAAGCCACAGCGCCGGCAACGCACGTGCGGACTACCTCGCGGCCAAGGTCGAGTTGCTGGACAGAGCCTCCTATGCTGTTCGTTTCGCGCTCGCCGCCTACGGCCTGCCCTACGAGCTCGGCTACTTGAACTCTGTCGCGGATGTGGTGAAGATGCAGGCCGAGCCGCACCGCCGCTACACCTGCGCGTCCTCAGAGGAGCAGATGGAGTCGATGCGGCGCATGCTACAAGGTGAGGAGCCGAACGAGCTGATGGAGTTCGCCTCCAGCCGATACTCCATCGCGGTGGGCAAGCCGTGTTACGCCATCGTGCTCGACCACGAGGCACGCCGCGTCGTGTTGTCGTTCCGCGGCACGCTAACAATGGCTGACGCCGTTGTCGACGTCACGGAGGGCTACGCAGAGGTGGATTTGCTGAAGGACGGTTCGAAGGGCGTGGAGGGCGTGGAGGCCGGCAGCGCCAAGGCGGCCGTGCCACTCAGCAAGCTCTCCACCTCGAAGCAACGCCGATACGGTGACAGGAGTGCAGCAGGGGCCCGGGAAGGCGACGGAGCGGAGAAGGCCGCAGCCACACTGCGCACCCGGATCCCGCTTGGCTTCTACGATGCCGTGCGCGAGGCGGCCACCTCCCTGCTGCCAGCCTTGCACACCATCCACAGCCAGTACGAGGACTACGAGCTCTTTGTCACGGGCCACTCCCTCGGCGCCATGGAGGCGAACATCTTCCATCTGCTCTACTGCTTCCCTGGCGATACGGCACCAGTGCCGTTTCGCAAGGTGCACACATACGGCTTTGGGGGTGCCCCGGTCGTGGAGGAGGCGGTGGCGGCGGAGCTGAATGCCCGCCTGTCCGAGGAGGAAGCAGCGACGGGCAGTCGGCTGGTGAACTTCTCGTACGGCATGGACTGCATCTCGCGCCTGCACGTGCGGGGCATTCTGCAGGTGCTGACGGAGAAGAAAGCCGCGAGGGAGTCCGCCAACGACTCCTCTGCGGTCACTGGGAAGAGGTCGAGGAGGTCCTTGTCATCTCCCTTGTCCGCGTCGCCGTCGTCGTCGTCGATGCTGGAGGCGGGCCCCGACTTCTCCACGCTGCCGCAGCTCACCTTGCCGGGGTCCTGCTACAACATCCCACACACCTTGCGTCGTGGATTCTTCCCCGTGCCGCTGGATTGCCCCTGGCGCAGCCAGCTCATCCTCTCCGTGGAGTCTGTGTATCACCACTTCCCGATCCACTACGCGCGCTCTCTCAACCGCCTACTCTCCTACTATCAGAAGCGGCTGACAGAAACCAGCTCCTGTCCATCCTCCCTCCACCGAACTGCCATGCAACGGCAGCCGTAAGCCATATCCGTTGCTACTCTTACTGCTATTGTCACCGGAGCTAATCCTCCTTCCTCATGTCGTGTGTTTTAGGATCGCCACACTTGTGGGAAAAGGGCTTCCCCCTTTCTCTACTTTTTCCCCCTCTCTTTCTCTATTTCCTATTTCTCGCTACTCTCCACAACACACTTACAGAACAGTATGTCCCCCCCTCCCCCTCTTCCACCTCCCATTCCGTATGCCGTGCGTACCTGCCAAATGGGCCTTCTTGTTTCTCGTTCCTTGTACTGTACTTCTCTCCTCCTTCCCCCCCTTTGTGCACCTGGCGATCACACCATTCGCACTCCTCCTTTCCTTTGCCTTCCCTGTGTTCTCCGCTCTCTTCGCGATACTTGTACATTTACGAAGGACAACAAGGTGAAGTAGACTTCTGCCATGCGATTCGATGAGGAAGAGGGTGGAGAAGGAAGAAGCCCTCGCGGAGGCGGGGTGGTGGCCAAGTGCTGGCTGAGGGTGTTGCGATGTCAGGCCGAGTCGATCCATGCCGTTTCTGCTTGCCCATCTCTTCTCCTTTGTTCTCTCTTCTCCCCCCCATGTAGGATGGTGTGGACGCTTCCCGTGAGCGCTACTCAGGCAAGATTGTAACTGTACAGCCAACTCTTTCCTTCCTTCTTACTGCGCTACCCCCCTCCCCTCCCCCCTCTCTTCGTGAGAGATGGAGGGGAACCCCTTTGACAGTGACGGCGACTTGGGCGACAACAGCACCAGCAACATCAACAACGATAGCCAGACCTTCACCAACACCAATCACAGGTTTCATGTGCCGCAGCAACGCGTTAGTTTCTCTGCGGTCGACAGCCGCCGCCGCGATGCGGGGCTGCCCAGTGGCAACCGCTCGCTTGACGCTGGCAGTGAGGGCCGTGGGATGTCGGCGTGGTTTGCCGAGCTGTACCGTGGCAGCAGGAACGGCGAGACGGCGCGGCAGCAGCAGCAGCAGCAACGCGGTACATCTCTGGGAGATGATCTCGTTGCCCACGCGGTGGAGGTGGAGGGCGATGCCGAGTTCGCGCGGAGGCGGGCACCTCTGTTCGAAAAGGTCAAGCAGCCGCACCAGTTCTCGCCCGATGAGCGCGCGCGCATGGACAAGTACGAGAGCATCGACTACGCCGAGCCCCACTCGTTCCTGCACAAGTCCCAAGTGGCCGACCGCTTGTGGCGGACAGCGCGCGAGCAACAAGACCCGTGCAGGGGTTGGCTCCGTTGGGTCATGTTCATCGCCATCGGCATCGCAGTCGGGCTGTGGGCCGTTCTGCTCTTCCAGTCACTGGACTTCCTGGCAGAGGTGAAGTTGGCGTCGGTGCAGGACTTTGTGGGAGCGCAGCAGCGTGCGCACGAGCGGCGGCGGCGGAGAGAGACGCCAAATAGTGCAACAGCCCTTCACGGCTTCGTGGGAGCCGCTGACGGAAGTGATGAGGGGGAAGGTTCCGCAGAGGCCGGCGTTGGCCTCGTTTCGCTTCGCGCGCTTGTGGGCGGCTACGGTGTGTTTGCCCTGTGGTCCGTGGTCGCTGCGATGCTGTCCTCTCTGTGCTGCGTGGTCATGCCGAGCGCAGCAGGCAGCGGGATCCCCGATGTGATGGCCTACCTCAACGGCATCATGTTCCCCCGCATCTTCAACATCCGCAACCTTGTCACCAAGACGCTGTCCTGCCTCCTCGCCGTTAGCGCCGGCCTACCGGTGGGCACGGAGGGCCCCATCATTCACATTGGCTCTCTTATTGGCGCCGGGCTGCCGACGGGCCGCAGCCGCTCGCTGCACTGCAGCGCCACGTCCCTCTTCAGTCGCTTCCGCAACGCCAAGGATGAGCGGGACTTCATTTCCGCCGGGGCGGCGTGTGGGCTCACGGCGGCGTTCTCGAGCCCGCTCGGGGGCATGCTGTTCGTGCTGGAGGAGATCGCCACCTTCTTCTCTGTACGGCTGGCGTGGATGGTGCTGGTCTCCTGCCTCTCCTGCATGTGTGTCACGCAGTACGTCAACACCCACCTCAGCGGCTGGCGGCCTGTCGAGAAGGGCGAGGCCGACGGCAGCCCCGCACTGGGCGACTTTCGGGACTCCTCCATCGCCATGCTGTACCTCGGCACGGTGCGCGAGAATCGCATGCCCATGAACCTGCTAACGGTCTTCCCCACTGTGGTGGTGGCCGTCGTCGCGGCCGGACTCGCGGTTTCGTACACGGTGAACAGCATTCGTCTGTCTCGCTGGCGCACGCGGCGGCTGTTCCCGCGTCCCGTCTTTCGCGTGCTTGAACCCGGTGTGTTTGCCCTTGTCTTCGCCACAGCCTGCTACGCCGTGCCGCTGCTGATGTCCTCCAGCTGCCAGATCGTCCCCGAGGGCCTGGCTGCGAACCAGGAGAGGCTGAACGTTCATCTTGTCACGGCCTTCTGCAAGGTGCCCAAGGAGGCGGCGGCAGCGCAGCCAGCGAGACGCTACTACCACCCCTTGGCGACGCTGACCATGACGAACCCGTACAACCTCCTCCGGCTGCTGCTTTCTCGCCAGACACGCGGCCTCTTCCCTTCCAGCAGCCTCCTGCTTCACCTCGTGCTGTACACAGCTGGCTCCAGCTACGCGGGCGGCATGTTCATTTCGTGTGGTACGGTGATCCCCTCGCTGCTGATTGGCGCCGTCACGGGGCGTCTGGTGGGCGAGCTGTTCCCTCTGCGTGTGTGGGCGGACCCCGGTGTACTGGCTCTTGTCGGCGCGGCGGCCTACTTTTCGGGCATCTCGCGGCTCACCTTCTCCTTGATTGTCATCATGATGGAGCTGACCGCGGATCTGACGCACGTGACGTGCCTCATGCTGGCCGTTATCGTGGCCAAGGGCATCGCCGACCGCTACTGCCACTCCCTGTACGCCTCCACGCTGGAGGTGAAGGCGGCTCCACTGCTGGAGGTGCAGACCAGCATCCACGAGTACGACACCTTCAGCGCACGCGACATCGCAACAAGCCCAGTGGTCACGCTGAGCTTGACGGAGACGGTCGTGCATGTGCTGGAGGTGCTGCACGCGACGAAGCACAATGCCTTTCCCGTGGTGTCGCCCGTGGACGGCACGTACGTGGGAATGATCACGCGAGCACAGTTGCAGCACCTCCTGTGGCTCTTGTGCTTTCGAGACGAGGCTGAGGAGGAAGGAAAGGAGGAGAAGGAAGTGCAAGCCGAGAGCGAGGGAGGCAGGGACCTGCACGGCAGCGGTGAGAGTCCGCGCAGCCGCCGACGCGCCACGACCACCACCACAACTGCCAATGCCTCCGCTGCCACCACCACAAACGGCGGCATGTTGGCCGACTCTTCTGTGAGCCAACGGCAGCAGCGGCGCGAGCGGTGGCTCAGCGCTCAGCCGCACGCCACCAGTGACGAGCTCGCCGAGGTGAAGGAGGCAGTGTTCTGGGAGCGGCTGCCCGCGATGCCGCCGCCAGGCTTCCTGCCCATGGACATCTCCCAGTCCTTTCTCGACCTGAGCCCGTATGTGGACCTGTGCCCCTACTACGTCCTCGAGGTGACGTGTGTGTCGCGGACCTACTACCTCTTCCGTCACCTTGGGCTGCGGCACCTGCCCGTGCTGGATCGGCGGATGCGCGTGGAGGGAATCCTGACCCGGACAAACTTTGTGGGGGACCGTCTGCAGGAGCGGGCGGCGAGTGCCGCCGGCCTGGCCTCGTCCCAGCAGCGCCGACGCGGCTTCTTCGGCCATCACCACGGGTGACCCCTTCCTTTCTTGGTATTGCTTCCTTGTACACTACTCTGCCCCCTTCCCTCGCTTCTTCCAGCGGGGACCAGCGAGAAAGCCGTGAGCAGCCGATAGTAGCGTGGTCTCGTGGTCGCTCTGCTGTGTCGTATCAAGATGCAACGCACAGTACAGGTATTCTTCATGTGTGCGACTGAACCTTGTGATGCACCCCCCCCCCTCCCTCTCTCCCCCCCTCCCCCCCAGGACAGAAAGCAAAAGGTGCATCATCCGCATCCACACCCACGCTCACACACACACACACACTGGCATCCGCGAACCTGTCGCACATGTTGCGCGCATGCGGGATTACATCCTTCTGGGCAACCAAGCTGACATCGGACGAGGCCGTGGCGCCTCTCGCAGGCCAACTGAAGACCTCACCGGAGGACTTTATCGTGGTCGAAGTCGACCTCGCTGGCCAGCGCACGGACGCGAGTCCCTACGACTTTCTCAAAGCTGTCTCGTCACCACTGCTGCCAGTGGCTGAGGGCGAGGAGGACGCAAGCGGGACGGGCGGCAGTGCTTCCGCGGTTCGCGAAACGGAGAACGACGAGGACAGCATTCCATTAGCGGAGAGTCTCCCCTCTTTGCTGTCGGTGCTGGACGCCAGGCTTGTGGAGGTGCGCTGCACACGCGAAGAAGTGATCAAGCGGAGCCAGGCTCTCACTCCACAGCAGCTGCGCTCCCTTGTGGTGAACACGATTCGCACCTCCGTCGGCGCGTCTGGCAACCGAAGCAGCGGCGGCTCCTCCGTCGTGGCTCAGGATGCGTGGTGGGAGAGTTCCTTCCCTCTGGCGCAGGGGCAAACGAAGGAGCAGCGCCGACTGTTGCACTTTGCGGTGCGTGGCCGCTATCCACACATCCGGTCCGTCAGCCACGGGGATGGCGGTGGCGTCGACGACGTGTACGCTGGCGTCGACCCGCTCTACGTCTTCTTTGCGTTCGCCTTTGGGGAGTCCGTTGCCGACACTCTGGCGGGCTGGGCACAGCAGAAGGCGGCGGCGACCATGGCCATGCGGAGCCCAGAGGACGCAGAGATGCTGCGACGGCTCGAAGAAGCGGAGGGCGGCGACAGGATGGATGCGGATGGCACACAGAGGTCCCTCCTCCGTGAGCGTCCCGTGAGGCCCTCCTCGATTGTCTTGCACACCTGCTTCCCGCCGGTCTCACAGATCGAGGGCAGCAGTGGCGACGATGGCAACGGTGGTGGCGACATGGCCGCCGCCACGGCGACACTGAGCGAGAAGGACTTTCGCCGCGCGTTTCATGAGATCCTGCGGCGCTTCTACGGCTACCTTCGCTGCTCCGTCCGCGATGGCAGGATCACGCTTGCCTTCGCACCGCCGGAGGGATCGCCCAGGTCGCCTGAGGGCCGGGAAGGCCACGGGAAGCGCGCGCGAGATGACGCGGCTGGCGCATCTGCGGCAGGAGCCAAGAAGAGGAGGAGTGAGTCTGCCGCTGACGTCGGCGCTGTCTCCGCGCTGCGCACCAGCGGCTACACCCACTGCGTTGTGAAGAAGGTCAACTTGGACACAATGGAAATGAAGACATTGCTCGCCGAGGCGTATCGGGTGAAGGAGGGCCTCGTTTGCATGGCCGGCATGAAGGACAAGCGCGCCGTCACGTTCCAGCGAATCTCCCTCCCTTGCGACAGCACAACTCCTGCCTTTGAGGGAGAGCGAAGGACGCTTCGCTGGCCGTCGGACCCACAGGGCAGCTATCTGGACATCACGTGCAGCTCTGCCGCGGGGGAGCTGCCGAGGCCCATCCAGTTGGGCGAGCTCTCTGGGAATCACTTCATCATCACATTGCGGAACATTCAGCGTCAGGACCCGCAGCAGCGGCAATACGAGATGGAGGAGAAGGAAGAGGAGGAGGAGGCCAGGCGCCGCTCTCCCTCTCTCCCCTGTGCACGTGGCAGCAACATGGTGGAGGACCTGCAGGCACGTTTTGCCCTCGTGGCAACCCACGGGTTCGTCAACTACTTTGGCCAGCAGCGCTTCTCCGAGTCCGTGACGGACCTGCGGGACCACACAGGCATCCACCTCTTTGCTGGTAGGTACGTGGACGCGGTGCGGAGCCTCTACCGCGCCTGCCCAGAGGTGTACGACGGCTTCCCCGCGGGCATGGACGCCCGCCACGCCCCGCGCAACTCGCGGGATTGCCTCAGCATGACGCACAGCCTCAAGCAGAGCTACCGCATGTTCTTCTCCGAGCACGAGCTCACCGCGGCCGACGTGCAGGGCGGGAGTGATCTCTGGAAGGGCATTTGCGAGAAGGCGATATGCGAGTCTGTCCCGTTCGCGCTGCGTTCTCTCTGGGTCCATGCGGGCCAGAGCCTCTTCTTCAATGTCGCCGCGAGCCACGCCGCCGACAGCCTGGCACTGGCCTGCCGCGAGGGACGACGTGATGCCGCACAGACCCAGCGGCTGGCAGAGCTGCTGTGGCTACCCATGGCGGGCTACCGTGTGGACAGGTGCCGCAGGGGTGAGGGAAAGCCAGCGGAGGAGGTGGAGGCGGAGGGGCTCGAGCTTGACCGCATTGTCGCGGAGGCCGAGGCGCACGCACTGCAGGTGCTCGGCCTCTCTCGCGAGGCTGTCTTTGGCGGTGCCCGTCGCGTCGCCGGCGTCCCTGTCCCCGGCAGCTGGCGCCGTGTGTTCGCCGTTCCCCAAGACGCCACCCTCACCATCCCTCCCGAGGCTGGGACGTCCTCGTCCGTGGTGGGCGAGGCCGTAGTGTCCTTTCTTCTTCCACCCTCCAGCTATGCTACCGTGTGCCTCCGCGAGGTCCTTGGCACAGACCAGAGGTGGTGATGGGGTGATGGGTGATGATGGCTGGCCTCATCACCCCATCTCTCTCTCTCTATCTCACTCTATCCGCGAACATGCAAGAGAGATCCACAAGGACAGCGACGACAGCAAAAAGAAGGAACGAAACAGAGTAGGAACGACGGAGAAAAAGAGAGAAGGATGACTCTGCATCAACGGTGGCAGAATGGGCGGTACCGCGCCACACATGGAGGGTGTGTGTGTGTGTGTGCGTGTGTATGTTTGCGCATACCGAGGAGAAGGTCCCCTCGCTTCCATTCCTCTCTTCTTCATCGTGCTCTCCCCCTTCTTTGGGTCGGCCTCTACACCTCCTCTTAGAGGATCCCCTTACCGATTAGAGAGAGTGACAAATTGAAGGCTCACACACACGTTCGTGTAGGCGTAATAGAGTGACTGTGCGTGTGTGTGTCTTGACAGAAGTCCATTCCTCACCCACAACTCTCAGCGTTGTCGTCTTGTCGAGAGCCAATCGGATTGCGATTCATACCCCCTCCTCTTTGGCTCCCTTGTCTCTTCTTCTTTGATTGACCACCTGCCGTCATCTTCCCCTCCCCCGCTCTCTCTCGTGTTTCCTTGACTCTCACCTTTCGGCTTCCTTCTCTCTCATCTTCTTGCTGCTGCAGGAAGGAACTTACTGTTGTTGGCGACCAACAACTATTCACCTCTCTCTCTCCCCTCCCCTCCACTACCACACAGGACAGGATGGAAATGGGGCGTGAGGGCCATTCCGGCCTGTACACGATGCACTTCTCCAACCTCTTCCCTGCGCCACTGGAGACTTCTGGTGACAGCACCGAGGCGAAGGAGAGGAAGGAGGGCGAGACGGCAACGACTGCGGCCACCACCACCACCACCACCACCTCTCCCGCATCGGCGTCGCCGCCGCCGCCGTGCTCGGTGACGCAGTTCACGCAGTGGCACGTGCTTATCCGCATGAACGTGGAGAACGAGGTGTGCTTTGTGAAGGGCTGCGGCAAAGTCTTCTCCCCCACTCCCTCCCTTGCAAGCCCGATGGCGCGCGGCATCAAGGCGAACGGCGAGCCCGCCGCCTGCGTGACGGAGCCGGACGGCATACCGATTGTACCCATCCCACACAAGGACCGCCGGTGCAGCGTCTTCATTGAGGGGGCGAGCAGGCCGCAACCCGAGGCACCCAAGGGAACGGTGTCTCTCCTCGGGCCGGACCTTCGCGATCCGAATAACCCGACTAGCTTCCGCCTCGAGGTCCGTTTCGATGAGCTGGAGGCGGAGCTGCTGGGCCTGCGGGAGCCCACCATGCTGAAGGACGTCAGCTTCTTCTGCTCCGGCTACCGGGGCTGCGGGTGGCATCTTGGCGAGGTCACCGTCACGGTGGCGGGAGAGCTGCTGCCAATGCCGCACCCCCTGCGCTTCCTCCTGAAGGCCTACTACGGGCAGCGGTGCACCCACTGCCTCGATCCCGTCTACGCGATTGGCTACACGTGCGACGAGTGCGAGGCCACGCAGTACTGCAGTCGGGAATGCCTGCAGGCGCACATGCGGAAAGGACATGGGCTGCTGTGCCCACTGCTGAAGAGCCAGTACCGCACCCGCGCCGGCTACGTCGCCACGGAGGTGAGCGACGACACAGCGCTGGTGGCGTGGTGGCGCTGCCTCGACCACGGCGAGTACACGATTCTGGTGGACGCGAACAACGCCCTCGGCTACGCGATCGAGTACAGCCTCTCCGCGCTCAAATCCGCCAAGGAGGAAGGCCTGCGCTACCGCCTTGTCTTTCCCACGGGCCCTCCTGGCAGCACCACCCCGGCGTCCCCGCCTTCGTCACCGGGCGGCGCTGCCACGACATCGACAGGGCCCTCCGCGTCCCCGCCGATCCCGACGGAGGAGGAGGTGGTGGACTTCACCTGTGTGCTCCTGCGGGAGGTGAATCGGAGTGCCGTCCACGAGGGCTGTGTCTCGCTGGCCTCCACCTGCCTCAACTACCTGTACCACTTCAGCTCGTCAACGGAGATCACGATCCAGTCGCACGCACTCTTCTTCACGGCCTTTGGCTGCGAGAACCTTGACGGCCCCATCACCACTGTTGAGGAGTACGTGGCCTACACCCGCCCACTGCACGCGCTGGCCACGATGCAGGTGGAGTACGCACTCAAGGCCCCCATCTCCTACGAGTACTGGCACCGCATCAAGTTCGCCAAGGACGTCGCCATCGCACTGGTCAATGTGAACTCCGCCAAGCCGTGTGCGTCGATGCCCGAGATGGCCCGCGTCGTGGCGGCGCAGCGTTCGGAGAGTTTGTTGCTCCTTTACAAAATCCTCATCATGATGGCGACGCGGGCGCCGGAGGATCAGTGTCGACGATGGCTGGAGCAGGCGGAGCGCACCCTGCGGCAGTGCGTCGAGGACGGCGACGATGCCCGTGCGCAGGCCATCAGTCAGTTCCGACTCGCCGCGCTGCTCCTCCTCTACCGCGACCCAGCACGCGACAAGGAGGCGGCGGAGCTACGTGCGCACGCCACCAAGTCCCTCCGCCGGCTTGACGAGCAGCCGGTGAAGAAGGCCGCGGGGGAGGATGGCACGGGAGACCAGGAGGACGGCTCGGCGGCCACCACGCTGGCGCAGCAGCAGAGCGGCGCCGAGGAGAGTGAAATCCAGGCGCTGAAGGCCAAGTAGTAGGAGAGGGGAAAGAGGAGGTGATGGGGAGAGCAGGCAATGCGAAGCCTTTCTCGTGTGGCCGCTCTGAACGCATCTCTTTCTTGTTCCTTCACATCCCCCCCCCCCGCTCCCCGCCGCCGGCTTACTTTACTCTTTGCGTTTTCCTCCTCAGCCGGTGGATGCGGATGCAGACAGGGCGGACGCTCCTCTTGCCACTGTGGCAGCGACGCTACCCTTCCAGCCGCCTCTCCCTCCTCTTTCTTTCCCTCCCCATTTTGGTGTATTGTCGTTTTGTTAAGTGTCGTAAGTAAATCCCCCTCCCTTGGACGTGGTAAGCAGCAGCGGCGACAACAGCAGCTGAACTGGCTGGGCGCTGACAGCAGAAAACAGAAAGCGAAGAAGCGGAGTCTGATGGCGAGAAGAAGAGAAGAGAGAGCGAGTGCGAGGCATTGTGCGAGCAGGGTGGACGGATGGTGCCGACGTGGTTCCCGCGACATGTCCCGTCGCTGCGAGGGAGTGAAAGATAACCCGTGTGGCGATGGTGGAGGGAAGAGGGCTCTTTCTCTGGTGTTGCGTGCCCTTCACCCCGCCGATGGAAGTGGAGAACCAAATGAGACACTCCTCGGCACACACTCGCTTTGCACATGCCCTCTTCCCTCTCTCCCTCCTTCCGTTCCACCCTGTGTATGTGCGTGTGCAGCCTGACAACAACCACAATAGTAAGACAACCGCCTCTCCCCCTTATATATAAGCACCTTGCCTGTCGCTCGCTTTCATTGTTTCTTTCCATCCTGGCCCCTCCTCCTACCACCACCCATGTCTTCGTCTTCTTCCCCCCCTCACGGCATCTCCAGACCATGGCCGGCGACTCCTCTCTATTCCGTCCTGCTACTCTTCGTCTGTCTCGCGACTGTCGCAGTGGCGAGTCCGCCGTCGCCCAAGTGGAGTACCAATTGCGAGTCCCCCTATTCTCACTGCGCTGAGGTGGAAACCTACGAAAGCTGGAGTCGGGCGTCGGGCACTGCAAAGTTCATGGTGAATGCACGGTTTATTAACTACGCCGAAAGCGCGACGGTGTGGTACGTGGGGGACTACTACGGCGGCTCCCTGGTGAATCTCGCCCC
Organism: Herpetomonas tarakana; assembly: GCA_030849825.1. NCBI lineage: Eukaryota > Euglenozoa > Kinetoplastea > Trypanosomatida > Trypanosomatidae > Herpetomonas > Herpetomonas tarakana. The sequence continues at coordinate 16,168 of JASAOB010002767.1, forward strand.
CGACGCAAAACTGAATGTGGTCTGGGTGCAGCCTCGCGGCACAGGAGGCAGCACCCCCAGCCTCGTCTGCGAACGCGACAAGCTTGACGATTACTGCCAGCTAAAGAAGGCGTGTGTGGACGATATGAAGAAGCACAACGCCGAGATGTTCTCCATCGAGAACGCTGCCCAGGACCTGAACTGGGCCATCCAGCAGCTGAACAAGGAGGGCAAGCCCATTGTCATCCTTGGCGAGGGCTTTGGCAGCGCGGTGGCGATGCGCTACATGAAGAACAATGCGAATAACAGCGTGGCGGCTATCCTGCTGAACCCGGTGCACCCCATCCTGCACAACCACTTCTTCGACATGTGGCAAGGCTACGATGCTGTTATGCAGAGGCTGCTGCATTTCTGTGATGAGGACACGACCTGCTCCGCGCGCCTCGGGGCGACGGAGGGGGCGTGGCCACGCCTGCTCAACATTCTCTCCTCGGCCAGGCAGGGTCACCTACCATGCCAGGAGGAGCTCGACTGGGGGAAGAGGGAGGCTTTCGAACTGCGCATCCGCAACCTGCTGGCGGCGATGTTGGTGCCACGACACGCGACCTTCTCCCCCGCAGACCCCGTCCTCATGAGCCTGGTTCCAGCCGTCCTCTACCGCCTGCAGCGCTGTGAGAAGGATGACGTCAAGGCCCTCAAAGCACTAATGGATAAAACACTCAACGCGAAGCAGAAGGTGTGCCCCAACGATGTGCCGTTGCGCACCTTGTGGCTGGCCAATGAGTTCACGCCAGAGTCCTACAAGAAGGGAGAGGGTGGCCCACCAAGCGCCAAGACGCTCATCAGCGCCAGTCGCAGCACCCGCAGCGTGGTGCCGCTTGACGCGAGCATTAACGCCTTTGCCGAGTTCTACCAGGCCATCCCAAAGTACGATCGCCCGGCGGAGGACAACCGAATTCTCTACACCCGCAGCAAAGTGCTCCTCATCTTCTCCGACCTCGACCCACTACTGCCGCTCACGCAGGCCAACAACTTGGCCATCACGTACTCGGACGGGAACACCCACGTGCGGCACCCCATCAACCGTGCGGTGCACCTCGCGGGCTCCCACTCCGTGTACAAGTGCGTGCAGAATAACGTCGTGCAGTTCCAGACAAATGGGCAGTGGGCGGACGAGGCGTCTTGCTACGCAACGGCGATGCCCAACGACTACGGCATCGACTTCACGGCCGATGCCTCCCTGTATCTGGGGAACAAGGATGCCTGGGAGTTCACCGTGCCCAGGGATGCCGAGCCCCCAGAGGGGAGGTTAGTTCCCGAGGCGCGCATGTCATTCATCTGGCGTGTGGTAAAGGGATTCTTATGGTTGCTTTTGTGGCTGTTGGTGGGAGCCGCCGTACTGGGGGCTGGCTACGTCATCTACACTCGCTTTAACTTTCGCGCCAACCACATGTCTGACAACTTCTACGACAACCTTCATCGCTGAGCCACCTCCCCCGCTCCCCCGCCTTGTTTCCTCTTGCCAAGCTATCCCTCCCCCGCTCCCCCGTCCCTGATCGGCCCTGGGGGCAATCCCCAGCCTTCATTCTCGTTTTGCTGATTGTACCCTCCTGTGCTTCCCTTCCTCTTTCTCTCTCTCTCACTCACTTGCTTCTCATCACCCCTACACAGACACACACAGACACAAACACACACGTAGCGACACTTCTCTCGCTTCTGCAACGACACGCGTGCGCGTGGAAGCCTGCAGTGGAGGAGGCTGGGCAACACTACTGCACGAGCGAGGGCACCTTGCTTCGTTGCCTTCTTCGTGAGAAGGCGGAACGGTGTGTGTGTGTGTGTGTGTGTATGGCGAGGTTCCCTCCTCCTCGTGGGCATGTTGGTACTTGCAGTTTTGCGTTCTCTCTCTCTGTCTCTGTCTCCCTCTCACTGGTCTTTTCCCCTTTCCCCTTACAGGAATCACCTTCCCATTCATTTCGCTTGCTTTTGCTCGTGTTAGTATTACTGCACCATCCTCCCCTCCCCCCGCGCAGAGTCGCCCGGTCGATTCGCGGTGCCTGCCTCCCTTTTATTCTATCATATCACCGCGCTGTACTCCATTACTTCTTCTCCTCTCGGCCCCTTTGTGATGTCAAAGCCTGCCGCTGGTCCCGCTCGCCAGAAGCAGCGGAGCTACCTCAGCCACCCGCACCGGGAGGGCAGGGATTACGCCAAGTACATTACCCAGCTGAACTCGCTACTCAGCAGCGTTGAGGGGACCCCAGCGGCGGACTGGCAGCAGCAGTCCGCGCTCCTCTCTCAACTCGCGCGCTTAGTGTTGCAACACAAGGATATGGTGGGGGCGAACCGACTGGCAGACCCTCAACTTCTTTCGCGGGCAATTTGGCATGCCCTTGACCCACAGAACGTCATTGGCATTCAACGAAAGGCGGTGGAGTTCCTCGTGCTGTACGCTCGCTTTGCCGACAAGGACCCAGCAGCAGCATCAGCAGCATCAGCACCGGGAACAGGAGCGGCCGCAGGGGACGGCAGCGGCGCAGGCAACCACGCGGCCGGGCAGGAGCAAGAGAGGGAGGGCGTCGTCGCCGACGACCCGTTGGCGTCCTCCATTGCCCTGAGCACCGTAACACGGCGCAAGCGCGGCCCCGTCCCTGTCGCGTCCTCCTACGAGGCCTCCGGCTACGTCAGCCCGGTCCAGCACGACTACCCATACCTCGTGGTGGGCGTTCTGGAGCTTCTGCCACAATCCTCGATCCAGCTGAAGCCGGAGCTGCTGGCCTACATTGAGCAGATCATTCGCTGCCTCTCCCCCGCCGCGTTGCAGACCGGACTCTACGGGTTTGTCAGCGCGGTGCTGCACGGCCTAGAGGAGAACGAGAACAGTGCCGTGTTCAAGCAGTCCATGGAGCTGCTGGTGAGGATGAAGGAGTCCGTCTCCGCACCAGACGAAGGAAGGCGGAGAGCGGTGAGGATGGCCGCACTCCGCGAGCGTGAGGCACAGGAGGAGGCCGCGGAGGGGGGAGGGGCTGCCCCGCCGCTGGAGCAGATGCAGCGCTGCGTCCCGTCCGGCAACGCCAACGACAAAGGCAGCGATCCCTCCGCGTCCCCCACCCAGCCATCCTCCTCGAGGTTCACCGGCGGCGAGGCCTTCTTCGCGACGCTGTGGTCGCTTCTCAAGGACTGCGCAGAGCTGCGCGTCCCTGTCCTCGTGCTTCTCAAGCACTTGCTCGCGCTCGAGACGGAGGAGCTGCAGCAACGTGCCGGCGGCCCGCGCTCCTCCCCCACCGCCACCGGCTCCGCGTCGGGGGGCCACGTGAGCTCCCCAACGTCGCCGCCGTCCTCCAGCCCTGTGGGCGACACAGCCGCAGAGAAGTCCTTCTCCTTCTACACATCCGCGGCGCTGGCCGAGGAGTTGGTGCACAAGAAGCGGGAGTGGTTCGGGGGCCGCTGCGCCTGCAGTGCTGACGAAGGCCCTGACACGCCCGTGACGGGCCCTCGCCGGCACGGCCTGGTCCACACGGCCCTCTTCGTCTGCCTTCAGGAGAAACGAGAACGTGTTCTGCGCCTTACACTCGATTTGCTGTCGCTGTACTTCCCCCTGCTGCAGAGCTACCGCAGCGAGAAGGAAAAGGGGGAAACAATGCCCCAGACTTACCCACAGCATCTCGCGCAGCACCATCCCCTGCAGGAGAGCGCGGCTGATCTGCGTGTGGCGGAGGCGATGCTGGTGGCGGACGGGACGCGAGTGATCTTGAGCCCTGCACTCACCTTTGACGAGGCGGCGCTGCTGGTCGCGGCGTGCATGCAGCTGCTGGCCATGCCAGGGTCCTCCACGAACGTCGTGCGCCGCGTGGTGAGCTGGCTGAGCGGCCTCAACGGCGGGGGCGACGGCTCCGAGCACACAGCGAGCTATATGATCGCCCAGGCCTTCACCGATGCGCACCGGTGGTGGCGCAGCACGCACCTCCGAACGGTCTCCGCCGAGCTTGGCTGCCGCATCGACGGCTGCAGCAAGCCTTCCACGGGTCCTCCTGTGGCCCCTTCGTCCTCCTCCTTCTACTACTACTACGACGCTCTTTACGCGACAGCGCTCCAGGGCTTGTCAGCCAGCGCGGCTGAGGCCCAGAAGCATCGACTCATCACCAATCGCGCCGCAGCCAGCGGCGGTGGAGTGGGCGGGGTGGGCGGTGGCGCCTCTGTCCAGTGTGTGTCCGGCCACCTCTTCATTCCCCTGTTTCCCGAAGCCGGTATAGGCCCGGCTCACACCCATCTTGCGCCGGACCGAAACCTGGCCTCGGCGGCTCTGTCTCCTACCACGGGCCCAGCGATACCGAACGTGGCGGACTGGCAGCTGCCCCTGTACCTGTGGTTGCGCGCGATGACGCGGCTCCTCCGGTACAAGGCCTCCACGAGCTGCCAACACCAGCAACAGGACCAAAGCAGCGAAGGGATGTGTGCCCATCCAGCGAGGCCCAGTGCTGCGGCCACAGGGTCGACACCTGCCGCGGCAGTCGCTGACATCACCGTGGTGGAGGCTTGCGACTCCCCAGCACCGAGCCCGATATTTACGGTAAACGGCGGGGAGGACGTCGTGGGGAACGAGGCGGGCGGCGGTATTAGCAATGACGACGACGACCCCCTGCGCACACGTGTCATGCCGTTGCTGCTGCCGTACCTGGTCGAGTGGATCGCGGAGCAGGCCACCTTGTACACCCACCTTATGAACTTCTCGTCAACAGCACTGCTCTCCTCATCGAATGCCGCCCTTCTTGCCGTGGCGCGGCAGTCCACGGCCACGCATGCCGCCATGCAAGCGCTGCTGGATGTTCTGCCTTGGCAGCTCATCTCTTCCCACAAGGCGGCACTGCTAGCCTCCCTCCACAGGGTTGCCCATCGCCTGCGCACGGGCGGCAACGGCGACGCCGGTGAGAATGGCCAGTCGAGCGAGCAGGGCGGTGGACAAGGCACGTCAAAGCTTCTGTCGTCGCCAACCTCACCGCACTCGGAGCAGCTCAACTGGCTTGAGATGGCTGCCGCACAGGTGAGGTATGCCTTACCTCTGTTGTACCACCTTACAGAGGTTGTCGAGGTGACGCACATGCTCAGTGAGAAGCGCAGGGAGACCGCTGCACAACTTGCCGCGTTGTACGACAGCACCTGGATCTTCCTGTCGCGCCTTGCCGAGATCAGCTCACTGGCAGCGCAGACAATCGAGAGCTGTGAGCGGCGGCGACGGAGCGGAGAGCTGGACGACAGCTCGATGGCTGAGAACAGCACACGACAGGCAGCCGCAGAGCAACTACTCGATGGCTCCTTGGAACTCCTCAAACTCCACTTCTTCAACGTTCTCTCCGTCGTGCATCAGCGCCTGCTACCGAGCACGAACGAGGCCAACTGTTGTGATGGTGGCACGGATGCAAGCGCGGGCGGCAGCGAGCCCATCCAGCTGCAGGCCGCTTCTTCCCTCTCCTCGACTTTTGCCATGTCGGACGCCATGCTCGCCGATCACATCGAATCGAGGGACCTTCTGCATCCGCTCATCGAAGCGATGGACACTCTCACGCACCCGCTGGTGGGCTCACCCACATCGCCCTCGGCGCGTTGGCTCTCATCCTTCATGGAGTGCTGCAGCCTTGTGACCGACATCGTCTCCTTTGTCGGCCAGCTTCGGTGGCGGGAGCGCGAGCGGATGCAGCAGCAGGGCAGAGCGCCGCCACCCGCTGCAACACCCGAGGGCGCCGAGGACGGCGAAGGGGAGGGTGGTGGGGGAGGTGGCAGCGACACCGTACCCGCCCGGGAGCTTCCTCTGCTCCTGGAGCCGCCCTCTCCTCGAACGGTGGAGCGGTGCGAGGCGACCCGTACGGCCCTCGCTGCGTGGTGGCGCGACCTCGCCGTCGCCTGCGTCTCCGACAAATGCCCACGCCAGGTGGTGCTGTTCGTGGTGAAGAAGATGCTGGCGGTCGCACGCAGCCGGGCCATGCCAGAGGCGATGCGGAGCATCCTGACCCCTCTCTCACCAGGTTCCAGCGCGACGGCGGCCACCCGACAGGCCGCCGCACCGCACGCGCCATCTGCCAAGAGTGGAGAGGAGGAGCAGGACATGGGGAGTGAGTTGCTGCTGCGGCTGTGGGGCATGTTGGCAAACTGTTCGGACGAAGCTGCCGTCGAGGTCGTTGCGCTGCTGGAGCAGCTCGCCATGACGATGGGTGACCGCGGCAAGCCTCTGCTCGACTCTCTCATGGTGGACTCCAGCCCCGTGAACTGCCAACGCATCACCGTGTTCTTTCACGCGCTGCTCACGTCATCATCATCATCATCGTCGCCGTCCACCACCGCCTTCCTGTGCTTCCACCCATACTCGCCCTTCTCGTTTGCATGGACCTCACATTCCTCCCCCTCACCGTTGTCGTCCGGGGCGGCGGCGCTGTGCTGCTACTTCACTGGCTACCGCACGCTCCTGCAGGTTCTTGTGCAGGGTCCGCATCATCAGCCGGAGGCCTACGCACGCGTGGTCCTGTGGCTCCATTGGTGCACCGCAGAGCAGGTTGTGATCCCTCTTCTCTATGCCTTTGCTGGTGACGCGCTGACGCTCGACACCGCAAAGGAGGGACCGCCGCTTGGCGCCACCGCTGCCGCCGCCGCGAGTGGAGAAACACGGCCCCAGCCACAGGGCACACCATTCGCCAAGGAAGCGGCTCACCTCGTCCTGCAGCCGGACGAGCTGACCACGATGCTGCAGGCTATCCTGCAACTGGCGGACGCGCGCAGCCTTGTGCGCGCGTGGTGCATGCCCCCAGCGAACCCACACTCCCGCAGTGCGCTGGCGCAAGAGCTCAGGGCCATCATCGATGCCGAGCTACCCCCTGAAGCAGTGAACAGCGGAGCGAAGAAATCGAACGACTCGCCAGCAGCAGCAACAGCATCTGATCGGACTTCCTCGTTAGCGGAGGCGGCGGCGTGCCAGGCAGGAGAGTCGAGCCTTCTCTACCTGCTGACCGGATTGCTGCTTTCGGTGGCTCACCATGCATTCAACCAGCTGCGGCTGGGGAAGCCATCGACAGAGGCAGAGTCTGAGCAACGTGCCACCGACGAGGAAGTCCGCAGCGCCGCCGTGGCTACGGCAACGTCCGTCTACGAGGCGTTGAATCGGATGGTAGCCCTCACGCAGGGAGACGTGGCGCCGTGTGCGGCGGCCGTTGCCGCCTGGGACGCCACCTCCCGGCGCACCGTGGCGCTTCTTGCGACGACGTTGGAGGTGTTGGAGGCGTCGGCGGCAGCCACACCGCTGGTATTGCAGCTGCATCAGTTGATGCTAGCGCACATCCGCGACTGCGCCACGTTCCTTGCCGACATTGGGACAGAGGAGCGGCGGCGCTCGGCGCTTGGCAATGGGGCGAGAGGGAGAGCGGGCTGCTCGGCTGGCAGCGAGGACGAGGAGAACATGTTCCGCCACACCTCCCGGGGGCATCGTCGCCTCCCTTTACAGCAGATCTTCAGCAGCTGCTACGATCGTGCGGGCGAACTGGAGGGATGGATTCTGCTGCCTTCCCCGGCCTCCGCGCCGTCCGCAGCCGGGACGGCGAGCAGCGGCTATATCGATGACTCCGTGTTCCCGGTTGGGAAAGAGAGGAGGGGGGAAGACGACAGGGCTGGCTCCTCCGCCAAGAGCGTTGCGCACTCCGCAGGCGTGGCGAGTGACCTTGGACGGGCAGCCCCCACTGTGCTCTCGCTGCGTGCCCTCTACCAAACCTTTGCCGAGGGCTTCATGAAGGCAAGCAAGAGCGAGTCGGCGCTGAGGGTGTGGGGCAACTTTGCGCTTGACATTCTGCCGCTGACGAATAGGGAGCTGCCCACAGCAACGCTCCACCTGCTGCGGGGCATCGTCGGCCTCCTGTGGACTGTGCGCCGGCCGGGCGGCACCAGCGACGGCGAGGCCCACCGTGCGAGAACCCGCTGCATCTGCTATCGCATGGTGCACTGTATCATTCAGTTTCTCTGTGCTGTTGCCGCCGCACTGGACCGCGAGGAATGCAGCATCAGAGCAATGCAGCAGAAGGGGAGTGGCGGTAAAGGTGAGAACGACGATGCGGGTGCCCAGCGGGGGACACTGTGGAGCCAGTCGCCGGTGCTGTCGTCTGCGCGCTTGTGGCTGCCAACGGTTCTATCCTGCCTCATCACCACCCTTGCCTTTGAGGAAAAGGGGGGAGGAGGGCCCTCGGAGGGAAGAGAGGGAGCTGTGTGGCGGCCCTCGGCCACGACAGGCGGCGCGGCTCGTCGTAGCAAGTCGGGAGGAGGTGGCGGCAGCCCAGCGACCTCGGACGATGTCGCGGCGGCGTGGGCCCTCCTACGGGTGCTGGTGAAGGAGGCTGGCTGGGACCTGCACGAGCAGTTTCTGCTACAATGGGGGAGGCACTACGCGCCGTCAGAGCAGTTGCTGCGCTGGCAGAACACCTCCACTCCTATTGACCGCCGCCACCGTGGCGACACCGAAGGCGAGCGACCGCCGTCCCGGTCCGTTGGTGACGCGAAGGAGGAGGAGGAGGAGCGGGCGGCGCTGTGCCTTGCAGCGGAGAGGGCAGCCTTGCTGCTGCTGCTGGATCGGGATGGCGGCGAGGCCGTGCCTCTGCACGTGTTGGTGCAGCAGCTGGATGCTCTTCTGCGCCGTGGCCGGGTGGACAAGAACCAGCGGGCACACGCGGCGATGCCGCGCCTGTTCCACTACTCTGCTGCCGCCATGCCTGCGGCTCCTGCGTCTGTGAAGACGTCCCCCGGCCCCACACACGGGTTGGAGGACGAGGCAAACACGCAGATGAACCCCCTGCACGAACCCACCACCACCCAGCATGGCATCCACACCCCGCTCACGGTGGAGTCGCTGCTGTTCTACTTTCTCGATGTGCTCCTCTCGGCCTTCATTCGCCGGAGGAGAGATGGCAGTGGCGGTGGCGATGGCGGCCTCATCGCTGTCTGCTTCACGCCAGAGGTGGTCCGTGCTACGATCGACTTCATTGCGCAGCGCTACTCTACTACGGCGCCCGGCTACCTCACCATGGCCACCCACCTGCACACCATGCGCGTCCTTCAGATCGGGGCCAGCGGCTCCGCCCTGAGCGAACGCGTCACGACCCTCGACAGCCCGCGCAACGCAGCAGCAGGGTACTTCACGGACAGGCGTTTTGCCTTTGTGTTGCAACGCATGCTAGAGTGCTTCTCGTCCACCGCGCTGAGCGCGTCGAGCGACCTGGCGAATCACGTGTTCGCGTACAGCGTGGTGGCAGAGCTCCTCCCCCTCGTCGTGCCACCGCTGCCACAGCTCGACAACGCCAACGGCACCAACCAGCAGCGCGTCATCGACACAGCCGTGAGCTTCTTCACTAGAGCACTACTACCGACGATAAAGTTCGGAGTGCAGTCCGTGTCAGAGGCCGACCTCGTGGCGCGCACGCCGCTGGTGGTTGCCGCGCTCCGAGTGACGCGGGCTGTGGCTAGTCTCGGTGAGCCCGTGGCAAAGCGGATGCGCGGCGATCTCATGGACGTGCTTGTCGGCGGCCTGAATGTGAATGGCGTGGACAGCTTCTTCCAGTTCCCCGCCACCGCCCTGCGCGAGTGGGTGCGGCTGTGGGAGCAGCTGGCCATGCCACGCAGCAGCGGCGGGAACGGGGGTGGCGGCGTCGGCGGCGCTGGGTCTGCTGGGGCGGACAGCGGCGGCGGCAGCAGCAGCAGTGGCGGTGGCAACGGTAACGGCGGGACAGTGGCCCACAGTGGTGCCCCCGTCATGGGCCTCAATCGCGCCTTCCTGGCGTTGGGCTTTGAGAAGCTGAACGCGTCGTCTCGCGCGGGCGGCATGCTGTCGGCACTCATCAAATCGGAGGAGAGGGATGGCCAGGAGAGGGCCCACCTGCTCACCTGCCTCGCCTTCCACACCATGGCGCTACCATCCGCGGCGGCCAGCGACAGGGAGCACATCCGCTTCGTCCGGGAGCAGATGTCGTCGGTGCTCAAGACGTTTGGCAGCCCCGCGGTGCCGACAGTGACCTTCACGCTACTGCAGAGCGGTAAGGTGCAGCTCGCCCCGGTGCGCGCCGTCTTGCTGCTCTTCCGCGCACTGCTGCTGAAGGACATTGGCGCGCAGCCACTGGCGTTCTTCTGGCCCATGGTGGTGCCGGAGCTGGTGCGAGCGCTGAGTATCCATGTCGAGCAGCGCAGCGGCGACGCGGACGGCGCCGCAGCGGAGGACGGAGCACAGGAGAGGAGGCGCAGAATGCCGGTACTGGAGGAGTCGAAGCTGGCCGAGGTGCGGGCTCTGCAGCTGGAGGCGCTCAAGGTCATTGACGTTGCCATGACCGTCTGCCCGGATAGATTCACCTCGTTCCGATGGGTGTTTCTTGACGACAACTGCCCTGGCAGCCGAGAGGACGAGGCAAGGAAGTCGACGAGTGAGCTGGTAGTGTTCTCTCCCCTCGTGAGGGAGTTGGTATCCTCCATCTCCCCGCCATCGTACCTCGCTAAGTCTGTCGCGCCGCGCCAGCCGCACAAAGAGCAGCAGCGGCCGCGACAGCGTTCCCCGTCACGGCTAAGCGAGATGCGAGCCGCCCTCTCCGATTTACCCCCTCGTCACGGCACGAGCGAACGCGAACAGAACGCTGCCGCGACGTCGTGCCTGCCGTGGCCCTTGGCGGAGGCAGCGGTGGCCACCGGAGCAATGTCCTTGTTGGCTTCCCCAGGACTGGTGGAGCCGCTGATGCTGATGGGCCGGCACGTGTTCACTCCCCAGCGACAGCAACAAACCACGGCACCTTCGCCGCTTCATCTGTCGGGGAGGGGTAGGATGAGGAGCGAGCCTCGCTGGGGCGGGTGTGCGCGGCCCCTGCTTTCCTTGCCAACGACGCACTACAAGCGCCTCGCCGGTGTCCGCGTGACGGCCATCGCGTTCGGGGAGGAGTACGCCCTCGGCCGGCTTAACAGCGGCGGCGGCGGCGGCGGGGGCCCGTACGAGAGATTGGTCAGCGCGGCTGCAAATGAAGAGGAGCGCGCGGTGATGGCGGCCACCGCGGAGGCGCGAGGGCGTCGGAACGACCTGTGGGACCGTGCGTACGGGGCTCGCCTGTTCCTGACGGATTTGAGTTGCGTCGATCCCGATACAGGGCTCTAGCACACACGCTCGTACTCACTCATACACCTGCGCACGTGTGCGTATGGCAGTCGATGAGCTTACCGCGACTCCGCACAGCACGCCCCCCCTCCCCTCTCCCTTCTCCATTTCTCCCATCTTCTCATTGCTTATCGACCCGAGGCTAAAGCGCCAAACTACGGATCACCTTTGCAGCGCCACAAGGAGCAAAAAGGGGGAGGAGCAGCCATCGCTGGCCTAGTGCGCGTGTGCGCGTGGGAGAGGGGAGGGGGGGGGGGGGCTCCGCCTCACTTTCACCAGCCGTGATTGGGAGTGTGCGGTCGGGCTTTGCGGTCCTCCTCATCGACTCCTACTCACCTCCTCCTCCTCTCTCCCTCTCTAACCCTCCCTTTTCCCCCCTTCCGTTTCTGGACCATGGCAACAGCGCCACTCATCTATCGAGTCCCTCCCTCACTCAGTGCAGCGATAGCAACGCATTCACCACACACACACACACACACCCACGCCCATTTGTCCATCTATATACGCTCACATAGAAAGAACACGTTTCTCTTTTCTCTCTCCCTTCCTTCCCAGGCCTGCCTCACACCGGTGGCCATCATAATATACACACCGTGATGGAGGAGCTTCTCGCTCAGCAAGTCGCGCAGCTGCGCGAGCAGCAGGCACAGTTGGAGCAGCAGCTGCAGGTCCACCAAGCTGGTGTCGCCGCACCGCCGATGGTGACGGGCGGAGCAAGGCAGGTAACAGAGATCCCGGTGAATAGAGCTGCCAGCGGAACCGACAAGCTACCGCGTCCTGCGGCGTTGGCGGAGAGCTACACGGAGCGAAGCCTGTCCCTGCGCGAGCGCCTCCAGCAGCTCGACGCGATGAAGCGGAAGTACCAGCGCCAGGCCAACAAGGCCATGAACGGGTACTTTAGCGCCGTGAGCGACTACCCTGCCTACCGAGCGAAGCGCGAGGAGCAGATGAAGGGGACGCAGCCGTTCCACTTCGAGTCACGGGAGCTGACACGGCCCCAGCGCATCCGCGAACGCCGTGTGGAGGAGGAACGGCAGCAGCAGGAGCGAGTGGAAAGGGCCTGGAGGGAGAGCCACTTCAGGGCAGCCCCCGTGCCGCCGACGACGTTCATGAACAAGTATGACCTGATGGTGGAGGAGTGGTGCGAGCGCAAGGCCGCGGCGGTGCTGCGTGCCCGCGAGGTGGCCGACACCGCTCGTGAGGAGGCGGCCTTCATTCGGCTCTCTGCGCAAGGACTGCGCCACACAAGGGAGGAGCTGATGGGGGCGACATACGACCCCAGGACGGGACGCGCCATGACCCGTAGCGAGCTGAGACGGCGGCGCGCGCAGAGCGCCGATGCCGCCGTGGCCCGCGGCGTTCGCGCCGTGCACGCGCCGGAAGACATCCCCCTCGAGGTGAGGATGACGCTGTGGCCCGCCATCAAGGACCATGAGCAGGTCCGCCGCCAGCGCATCAAACAGTCTGCGGCAGAGAAGAAGCGGGAAGCGGACACGCACTTCACAGCCACCATGCCGCTCCTCAGCAGCCCGACACCACACCAACTATTCCCTGGGCTGGGGGTCGGGGCTGCCTCCGCCACCGTCGCGGCAGGGCCAACACAGGCCTTTGGCATTGGCCAGCCCATCGCTCCACCACCACCACCACCACCAACGCAGGTGTCTGCCGTACCGCTGCAGCCGCCAGCAGCGGCGGGCACCGTGCCAGGCATCGTTCCCATCGCCCCCGTGACTGCCGCTCCCGTCCCACAGACGCAGCCACCAGCGCCAACCGCCGCTGGTATCACCACCGCTGGTATCACCACCGCTGGCATCGCGGGCCCAACCGCGGCGACCGTGTTGCCGGCGGTGACTGGTGAGCCGCCTTCGCTTCCACCCGCCTCAACACCCGCTGCCGTTCCTACAGCTGCGGCGGAGCCGAAGAAGAGGACAGGCGACCGCAGCCGCAGTCGCTCACTCACTCGGCACAATCCGAACTTGACCTTCAAGCCCAACGTGAAGCCTGGCGTTCCCGACTTCAAGGCGCTCTGGGCGGAGGACAAGGCGCGGCTGCTGGAGCGCAAGAAGTCCCGCCCGCCGACAACGCCAAAGCCCTTCGACATCACCGTCAGCGAGAAGGAGAAGGTGGTGCGTGGCAAGCGGTCCAGCCGCGCCGTGCCACAGCCGGGCAAGAGGCGCGCGCAGTCCGCAGCGCCAGCACCCGCGCGGCCCCTCCCGCCACCCCCTCTGCCTGTGGCTGAGAGCGGCCCAAAAGAGGCAAAGTCCTCCGGTGGTGGTGGGGGTGGAGTCCCCAGGGGTACGAAGGCGCACGCGCTGCGCACCGAGGCTGTGTACGCCAAGTACATTCAGCAAGCCACTCACACAGACGAGGTGTCCGCGGAGGACGAGGCGTTTCTCAAGGAGGCCGCCAAGCGTCGCCGTGAGGTGGGCAAGCGACTGACGGAGTACCTCACCGACACCCGCACCGAGCACGAGCACACGATTCGAGCCAAGGTGCGGGCACTGCGGGCGGCGATGCGGGAAAACGAGGAGAGCGCGCAGCAGCGGCTGGAGGAGATGCGGGCACGGGTGGCACAGATGCCTCCTCTCTTTGCCGAGCCCGTCGCCCTGAACGAGGAGTCCAAGGCCCGTGCAGCTGCAGAGCAGGAGGTGGTGAGCCTGCTGAAGCAATCCGGCCTCGACGCGGCCACGATCCGTGATATCCTCGTGAAGCCCGCAGAGGAAGACGCCGCCCCGACCGCGGGTGTTGAGGCTGTGACAGGCGAGGCAGGCAAGACCGATGGGGGAGAGGCCGTCGCCGAGGCTGGCGAGTCTGTCGCCGCCGCTGGTGATGGTGATGGCGAGGCGAAGGAGGGCCAGGCGAAGGCCAACACAGCCGCCTCTTCGCGATCCGCGTCCTCTCGGTCGTCCTCCACGTCGTCAGGCTCATCGTCGAGCAGCAGCGACAGCAGCTCCCGCAGCGGCCACAGCAGCAGCGCCGCCGTCGCAAGGAAGTCGCCAGCGGCCTCGACGCTCTCCGTTCCGCAGCCGGTACCGTTGGCGGCGCTGTCCGCATCCACCTCGGCGTCTGCCTTGCCTTCCCCGGCGGCCCCTGACGGAAGCACCACCACGCCTGCGCTGGTTGCCACCCCGATCCCTGTGCCAGTTCCTGTTCCCGTAGCCAGCGCCGGCGGCAGCGGTGAGTACGGCGACGACAGCTTTGAAGCTAGCAGCAGCGACGACGACGACACCAACTCCGATTGAGTGCTTCTCAAGATGTCCCTCCCCTGACCCCCTCCCCCTCAACCTTCATACACGATGGGGTGTCGACTAGACGGACGCAGAAGTGTGTGTGTGTGGTGTGGGTTGGAGATGCATACGCGCATATGTCCTGTTAGAGTACTTGAAGGATAGAGCTCTTCTTTCTCTCGTCATAGATTCACGTTCCCATACCAAATGACTTTGATGATTTGTGATCGAGAGGGGGGTGGATAGCACTGCTCACCTCCCCCCCCCTTCCTCTCCCTACACCGTACACCGTGATGGCGAGCGGTGGCGGTGGCGGTTGTAGTGACAGCGGTGATGAGAGAGAAGGCCGAACGGTGCCAGTGACTGCGAAATGTGGAGTAAACTCTCTATCTATCCCTCCCTCCCTCCCTCTTCCTGTACCACTGTCCAGAGCACCAGCAACAACACTAAGAATCCCTTCTTTCTGGGGGGAAATACGATCATGTTGGCCAAGAAGGTGCGTCGCCTGCTGCATGATGGAGCTAGGCGTCGCAGCCACAATGGCCCGCTTGCCCGAGCTTTTACCATCATCTCCGGCCGCCGCATGACGCCGATCGGCTGCGAGTGCCTTGTCAGCTTGGCGGAGACAAGCAACAGCAATGACATTGGTGGGGAAACTGGGCCCCCTGTGACACGGGTACTGCGCCGGCGTCGTGCTGTAGTGCCTGGAGTCGCCCCCGGCGAGCTGCTACGCACCCAGGCCCATCACTACGACACCGTGACGGGCACCGTGGGCGGCCTCCACGCCGCCAGCGCGGCCCTCCCGCAACACTGCCAGACACTCGAGCGCGTGGTGCAGCGGCGGCGGCGGAAGCCTGGCGACGACTCCGCCTCCCTGCCACCATCCACTCTCGTGGTTGCCAAGCCGCGGCGGCCGTTGCCGTGCGTTGCTGCCACGTCCCTCGCACGTTGCCAGCTCTGCCCGTGGATGGCGGTAGGGGCGGAGCTGTCGGCATCGATCAAAGCCGAGGTGGTCCGCGCGGCTGTCGACGCGGCGCTCCGCGACGCCGGCGCGTCCATCGCCGTGAAGTACCTGGATCCGTTCCTCGTGCCTGCGCGGCCCAACTCCCTTGAGGAGGCTGAGCTCGCCTTCGTGCGGGAACGAGGCAGCTCCAGAGACGAGGCCGGAGCCAGCAGCAGGGCGTCAGTCCACGCAGTAGCCGAGGGCGGAGAGGGGAGGAGAGGGGCAAGAGCCGAAGATGCCGTTGGCGCACACGGCCGTTTCTACTTTGTCACCCACCCGACGCAGCCGGGAGCAGCACGGACCGCGAGCGCAGCCGGGGGCGGGGACCGTGTGCAGGAGAGAAGAAAGCAGCGGCAGAGCACAGCAGGGAGAGCACCAACAATGACGACGACGACGACGACGCGGGCAGGCCGGCCTCCAGCGAGGGATTCGGCCCAAGTGCTCGAGGGCTGTCTCCTGGCGACGCTGGAGCAGAAGCGGCTGGCCGCCTCACTCAGCCGCTGGGCGGCTCAGCTGCCCTTGTCGATGCGTGAGGCCATCGGCACTGCCTACATCTCGCAACCAAGCATGCAGGATGGGGAAGGGGGGCTCCGCCACACGGCGGCTGGGAGGCATCCCTGGAAGGCTTCGTTGCTTGTCACACTGACGATGCACAAGGACGTGGAGCAGTGGGGCCCACAGAGCCCGCTCTGTGGCCCGTCCCATCCCGACGACGTACTGTCGGTGGAGGAGCAGAAGCTTGTGGACGCGGTGCTGGCGGCTGCACCGCTTCTCCCGCGTGTTGCTGTTCATGTCTTGTACTCTCCGCGCGAAGAGGTCCTCGCGCGGGGTGGGGTGAGCCGCTACGTCGAGTCCTCGGTGGGCTTCATGGACTGTCTGTACCCCGTGACGGCAAGGAATCTTGCGGTGGCGGATGCCCTGAGGCTGCCCTCCGCTATGCGAGAGGGAGAGGAGGCGGTAAGAACTGTCGCGTTGTCTGACATTGCGTCACCCCCGCGTGAGGTTGTCTGCTACCTCCTGTCGCACGCAGCGGTTGCCGGCGAGGAAGGGGAGGGGGAACAGGCAACAAGGGTGAGTGTCGCAGGCATGCACAGCAGCGTGCAGTGGCTAGGCGTGCTGCTGACTTCCTCCTCTCTTTCCCCTTCAGCGAGTCCCGGACGCGAGAAGGCAAAGGAAGACGGGTTCCACGATAGCAGTTTAGCTGCTTCCCCAGCCACAAGCCATGACGCTGCTGTGGCGGCGGCGGTGGCTCGTCTGCCCCTGGCTGCATTCTGGCGGCACAGGGGTGCCCTGGACGCTGCCTGCTCCATCCTCTTCTCTGTTTGGCTGTCCGACGCGGTGGCGCGGTCCGCCCGCTTCGTGCCCCCGACGTTGCGTGCGCTGCGCGGGAACCCAGGCACCGGCCCCGCGGCCCTCCTGCTCGCACAGGCCATGACACGGCTGACCGACACGTGCGTCGCACCTGTCGGTGCGGAAAGGAGCCCGGTCAACAAGGAGGACGAGGGCGAGCGCGTCGCTGCCGTTGCTGCCCTGCTGAACGACGCGGGAAGTGACGTTGCCGCTCTTCTCAAGGCCTTTCCGGAGAGAGGGAGGTGGGGGAAGGTGCGGCTGCTGCTGGTGCAATGCTCGACAGACATGCAGGCTGCGCTTGTGCAGAACGCCGTGGCGGCGGTCGTTCACGAGGCGAGAAACAGGGGATTTCACCTCTCCAGCGTGGAGGCCGGTGTGGTGGATGTAGACCCGCTGAGTGCCGCTTGTGTGGCCTACGCGGTGCTGGAGCTGCGACACCGACCCCACCTGCGCAACGGAGGCGAGTGATACTCACAGCAACTGACAAGCAAGGGAGCGTTAGAGCACAGCACTGACAACAACAGCAACGAGGGATAGCAACAGGTAAGCGGTTCTGTGTTGCTGTAATGGGAAGTGCAGCAACAGCTATCTTCTCTACCTTCCTCTCTTCTTCCTCCTCCTCCTCTCTTCGCTATGCTATCCTTTCCCCCCCACACACGACACGGCATTTCCCCTGCCACTAGTCGATATCACGTCTCTGCACTTCAGACACATCCCACGTAGAAGTCCTTCCCCTCCTTCCCTCTTCCACCCCCCCCCCTACCCCGTGGCCGCAGAGGCCTGACCACGCACTCGTCCAGCTGTAAAGCACACTTTGAAAAGAGACCGTATCCATGTCCCTCCGCCTCACCTCTGTCTGCCTGCGGGAGCCGATGATCAAGTTCACCTACGCGATGGCGAAGAATGGGGACAAGTCGGCCACTGCCTCTGTCAAGGCCGGCTCGGCAGCGTTCGCGCAGCAGATGGGCGTGCGCACCACGGCGGAGCAAGTTGTGTACGAAACGTTTGACCAGCTACCGCCCAACCTGCGGCCGCGGCTCATGACGGAGGTGGAGATGGAGACGGTGGCGATGGGCGGCGTGGCCCCGTATGTTCCCAAGCATCTGCAGAAGAAGAAGAAGTGAGAGCGAGTGTGAGGCAAGCATAGCTGTGGGGGAGCGGACACCCAGCGAGGCGCCTGGAGAAGCGGCCGTCGTCACCGCGCTCGCGACGTCACTCTTCCTACGATATCTTGGCTTGGCTTCTCTTCTTTGCTCTGATTTCCTCCTCGATCCTTGCTCCTTCGCGTGGAGAGGGCGAGCTTCATGCCACCGTCCTCTTCCCTCTCCCTCCCACCTCTAGCATACATCTTCTGCCGTCCCCCCCTTCGTGTGGGTTGAAGTCAAGGACCGTTACTGCTCTCCTTGTCGTCCCCTCTGTTGGGCATCTGCCAGCCACACATGTCACCGTACCGAACCTAAACTGTGGAAGAAAAGAGAGGAAGGAGACTCCAACACGAAGCAGAGGAAGGAAGCTCATGGCATCCGCAGCCGGGGAGGGGGAAGCAATGGGTGGTGAGATTGCCAAGATTCCTCCCCCTCCCCCCCCCTTTTCACTGGTGTGGTGCTGCACTTCCTCCAGCTTCAGTTTCGTGTATCGACGAAACTGAAGCTGCCCCACCCAATCCTCACTCTCCTCTCGCCACCTCGCCTAATGTACCCGTCTCTCCCAAGCTCATTTCTACTCTTGCTCTAGAACGTAACCACCACCACCACCACCACCCAGCAACAGTACCATCCGTGGAAGTCAGCCGTACCACGCGGACACACGCCCATATAGTCCATTACTCTTTGCCTTTTCATTTCACCCTATCCATTGGGTTCACCCCCCCCTCCCTCTCGTAGACGGTCGGCAACAGCACCCTATCTGTCTGTCTGCCCCCTCCTTTCATCACATTCTTTTCTGGATCGCTACTGCTGCGTGTCATTTTACTATTTTGAACCCTTCTCCCTTGCCACAAGCAGACACGAGACACAGACACACACACACACGCACGAACGCATACCAAAACGCAGTACCCATTGTAGGATAGCGCGCAAAGCAACGAGAAGAGAAAGCCGTAAGACGAGGGAAGATGAGCTCCACCGCCAAACCGCGCCAGTCCGGGGGCAGTGCGAGGCGCAAGTCCACGGGCAGCCTTGGCGGCTCGGCCTCTGACCAGAACAATAGCAACAATGAGCTCATCGTGTCGCGCGGCTTGCAGGAAATTCTCGAGCAGGAGGTTGCCAAACGGCGCGGCAGCACGGGCAGTACCAGCAACAGCGCTACAAAGCGAAAGAAGGGCAGTACCGGCGGCGCTGGTCGTAGCACGGGGCCAAGCTTCGTCATTTGCTACCTGTGCGGGCGTCAGTTCGGCACGGCCAGCGTCGACATCCACCGGCCGCAGTGCTACCTCAAGAAGATGATCGAGTGGCAGCGTGGTGATCCCGCCCTGCGCGGCCCCAAGCCCATTGACCCCGAGACACACGAGAAGCAGATCAAGGCAAGGATGGCGGCAGGCGGGGCCGATGTGGCCGTGGGCGGCGGGGCGAGGGCCGGGAAGCGCGGTGGCGCGCCAGAGATTGACGCGTACAATGCGGCACAGTTCGAGGCCTTCCAGACGCAGGCGCTCTCCCCGTGCCCCAACTGCGGCCGCACCTTTCTGCCGGACCGTCTCCAAGTCCACCTGCGCAGCTGCAAGCCAGGGGACACCGCTAAGCCCCCGCCCAGGGCCGGCGCCGGCGCCAACGCGCGGGCCGGCCCCTCTTCCCCCGGCCCGGCGGCTCGTGGCCCCGCGGTAGACCAGCCCACCAGGGCATCGGGGGCATCCCACGTGGACGCAGCCGCTGGTGCCGGCGACGTGCCACCAAAGTCGTCGTCGGCCTCGCAGGCGGCAGCCCGCTCACCCAACCCATCGCAGCCGCGTGGGGCGGCAGAGGAGCAGCCCATCAAGGCCTCCGGGGCCTACGCCATCCCCGAGGAGGCAACGGCGGACTCGGTGCCGCCGTCCGATGGCCGCGCCGCCAGTGGTGGTGGTGCTGGGTCGGCGGTGAAGGCCAGAGCGGTGTCACACCGCCCCTCTGCGAGCAGGCGCACCCCCACCCGCATCGACGCCACCAAGGCAGAGGAGGACAGCGATGGAGGCAGCGAGGTCGCCTTCGTGGAGGAGGTGGGGGAGGAGGCGTTGCCCATCAGCCCGTCGGCAGCGGTCGTGGCTGCCGAGGAGGAGAGGAACGAGGCAGAGGCGCAGCGCCGCCATCCCATCGCTGGTGAGTCGGGCGGCACGTCGACGCCCACCCGGTATGCTTCCATGGAGCCTGGCCTTGACGACGACGAGGCACCTGACGACCGAAGGCTCGAGTTCCACAACTATGTCGCGGCGGAGCGGGAGGTCAGCGGGGCAGCACCGGAGCACGACCCCCAAGACGCCGCCAATGCCGTGCGGGCAGCCGTGGACAACGAGAGCGACGCCGTCGTCGTCGATGTGGCCGCGGCTGACAAGGACGTGAACGAGGCGAAGGCGGATGAGCCGCCCAGGCGGCGCAGCGGACTGCCTTCTCTGGAGGAACGCCGCCGTATGGCGGCGGAGAACGCGCGTAGGAACAGCGGCACGGTTAGCGAGGAGGTGGTGGAAGACGAGGGGGGAGAGGGAGGGGAGGACGGTAAGAGGAAGATCCCGCTGAACAATGTCTCTCGCTTCAAGAACGTCCAGTCGCGGCTGAAGCTGGAGCAGCAGCAGCAGAAGGTGAGCCTGACCCCGTGCAAGCACTGCGGTCGCACCTTCAACCCCGCACGCATCGCCAAGCACGAGAGCTGCTGCCTCGAGCGCAACAAGGCTCCGTCACCAACGGTGAACCGCACCGCCAAGGCTCCCCGCGCCAAGCCCTCCAGCAGCGGCCCTGGACCAGCTCGGGCTGCTGCTCCTGCGGCCGCGAGCACCACCGCTGCCTCGGCACCGTCCCCCCCCTCCGGCCCACGGTTCTGTGGGGAGTGCGGCACCAAGTACGGGGCAGAGGGGCAGAAGTTCTGTAGCTCATGCGGTGCCAAGTGTGAGGTGTAGAGGACCAGAGAACTCCGAAAGAAGGAGGGGAGATGGCAAGGACGAGAAGGGGGGAGAGCAGCAATGGGTATGGTCCTCTGGCAAGAGAGTGCGGCCTGCTTTCCTCTTTCAGGCCTCGATCCCCTCTCCCCCCCCCTCCCCTCCCCTCCGCTCTTTACCTTTCTCTCTCTCTCTCCTGCTAAGGACGAGCACATTCACGACACATTAACTCGTGTGCATGGTACCATTGAATATATTGAGCATTTGTGCCTTTTCATTCCCCTCCCCCCCCCCCTCACACCACCACCGTCTCCATTCACTCCAACAGCGCTTCTTCTTTCTCTCTTTCCCGCCTTCTCATGACCCCTTTCCTTGCGGCCTACCCACTACCTCCTTCCCTTGGTGTGTGTTTCAGCTTCTCTCTCCCTCTCTCCCCCCGTCGAGGCGTTTGTCCATTGTTCTGCTTTCATCGTACCTCTTTCTTTTCTTCCCCCCCTTCACGACATGTGCCCGACTGCACTTTGCACCTCTCCTACCCCTCTGTCTTCTTCTTAGCTTTCGCTCGTCTCGGCCTCTCTGCGGAGACTTCGCTGCGTTTGGAGGGCAAGCACACACAGATCCCCTTTGTTGCAACTTACTTCATGATTCGTTTCGCCTTTTCCACCACCTGCGTGTTTTGTGTCCGGGATCCATGGCTACCCGTGCTATCTTCCTTCTTCCTTCCCCTTCTGCCCCACTCCACACATCATCCACAAGAAGAGCGTTTGCGCTTCTGCTAGGGTTGCAATGATTCGCACCTGCCTCTCCCTGCCTCGCTTCTCACTTCATAGTGGGGGAGGGCTGCTACACCATTGCCACTCGCCTCTCCCTTCTGTTCTCTGGCGAATCATGCGTCTTCTTCTGCCTTCCCGCTCCCCATCATGTTGGCATAGCCATCTCTTTTTGCTCGTTTAGCAGGCGTCATTCCTCCTAGTTTTTGCTTGCCTGTCTGCCGCAGTAATTGCCCATTCCCCCCATGTCGCTGCCACCCGACACCGGCTCGGTGGAGCGGATCGCCTACCGCGAGCACGTCAGCCGTCTTCTCGCCAAGGGAGAGCGGCCCGACCACCGCGACCTCGGCCGCGTGCGTCTGCCGAGTGTGGTGCGCGAGGTGGCCACAGCGGGCGGTGATCAGGGCAGCAGTGTCTCATCGGCATCGACGGGGCAAGGCGCCAGCGCGGCGGACGCGGAGGGGAAAGCAATGACGTCGAGGCCGCGAGCACCAAAGGACGGCCTCCTGTCCTCCGTCATCCTCCGCGACGACGGCGGCACGTGCATCGCCTGCGCGGTCCACGCAGTCTTTGGCCCGCCATGGTCGCAGCGGCCCAACGAGGGCCGGCTGAATGTCCGTGTGACGGCACCATTCCTGCAGGACCTGTCGACGGCCTCCGGCTTCACCTCTCTCGGCGGCAGCAGCAACGCGGCCGTGGCCTCCGGGCTCGCGGACTACCCCCTCCGCCAGGTCGAAGGCTACGTCAGAGGCGTGCTGGTGGCCTGCATGGATCTGGGCCAGCTCGTGATCTACCCCGCGGAGGCTTGCTGGGTTCTCACCGTGACGCTGACCTTCATCAACGTCGACGGTGGCATCCGTGCGGCGGCGCTGCACGCAGCTGTGGCCGCCCTGCACTGCCTGAGGCTGCCACGCGCGCAGCTGCCCAACGGCGACGTTGTAGAGGCGCGGCGGCTCGTCATGTCCTGCGTCCCCGTTGCCTGCACGTACGGCATCGTCGCTGGCAGTGCGGGTCTCCGGTTGCTGGCGGACACCACCGCTATCGAGGAGCATGTGGTTGACAGTGTCGTCACGGTGACCGTGGACGAGGCGGGGGACCTTGTGGATCTGCAACAGACAGGGCGGCACCCGCTGATGCCCCTAGTGCTTGGCAAGCTTGTGGAGCAGTTCGCACGTGGCGACGACGCTCGTGCGGTTCGCGAGCGACTGACGAGCGTGTAGGACACCCCCTCCCCCTCCTCCTTTCTCTTCTTTTCTCGATCTCGTCGACGATGCACGTTAACTCGATTAACTACCACAACACACAAGAACAATGTCGTCTAGCAGATGAGAGGAGGCAAGCAGGGAGTCGTGGCAGAGCAGAACAAGGCGGGGGAGAAGAGGCACACTCTGCATGTGCATACTGCGTGAGTTTGTCAGCGTATCCATGTGTGGTCTGCTCAGTGCTACCATGGGAGAAGGACTTCGCCTCCAATGGTTGACTTCGTTGCTCCTCATCTTCTTATCTCTCCCCTTTGTCTGCTTCTTCCTCACCTTCGTTTTGTCAGTTTCACTTGCGTTTCCCTCCCTACCTGTCCATCGAGGAGTCAAGAAATGCAGCTGCCGGTGGACCCCGCCCGGAAGGATTTGCTAGGGTACCATGTGTCGCGGCAACTGCACATGCTGCCCCAGTTGCAGGCCGTCTTCGCCAGCAACGACATGGCCTACCCCATGTTCTACTCCTGCCTCGATCCAAGGGCCAAGGGAAGCGCGCGGCATATCCTGCTCTGCCTCCGACGCTGGCTGTGTGTGCGGCTGGGCGTGAATCCCGTCGACGTGCATCCCCTGCTCAGCATGATCACCGAGCACATCTTGTCCTATCTGTCCTTCCCAGAGCATGCCCAGCCCCCCACACTGCCCCCACGCTCGCTCTACGTCCAACTCGGACTGCAGGCGCTAACAGCAGCCACAACAGCCGCAGCAGCAGCGGCAGCAGCAGCAGCGGCAGCAACCAGCAGCAACACAGGTACCGCATCAGGGGCGACCGCGCCGACAACTGGGGGTGAAGTACCATCACCAGAAGCGAGGACAACGGCAGAGGGCGGGCCAAGCGCGGGGAGCACGCCGCCCATGGGACCCTCCTCCGTCCTCGCCGTAGGGTCTACCCTGCCGCCTGACGCGAGTCTGCGCGTGCGGCCACCTCCATCACCACCACAGCAGCAACATCAGCAGGACCAGATACCGGCTGGCGCGCCGCCGCCCGCCGAGCATGCCACCACGCCTGCGCCAGCGCACCCGCCTTCCGATGCCTCCCCAGCGGCGACAGAGGTGGCCTCCGCGATGGAGCGGCTGACGCAGGTGTGGGAGCGCAGCCTCATCTACCGCCCCATGTTCTTTGTCCGACCCTACATCAAGGCGCAGGTGCAGGCGAGGCCGCGCGGCACTCGGCACCAGCAGGGCGGTGAGGCGGGCCCGCATGAAGTGTTCATCCGCATGGCACACATGGGCTTGCTGGACGAGGAGTCTCTCAACCCCTACTTTGGCCGCTACGGACAGGTCGGCTGTGAGCTGCTGCAGCGCATGGCCCTCACTCGGTGCTCGTACATCAACGAGGAGATAGGTTACAGCCTCACGGAGATGTTCGGCTGCAGTGCGCACGAAGTGTACATTCAAGATTTCATCGTCTCTGTCGACTCTGCGCAGAACGCTGAGCGCGCCGTGCTCCAGGCCTACTACAAGGAGCTGCTGTTTATTGCTTACCACGAGCGCGCCGAGAGTGAGTACGAGGCGCGGCAGCGACCGCCGCCGCGCATGGGCAGCGGCATCAGCCCCGTAGTACCGCCCCCGCCAACAGCGAGCAGCAACAACTGCTACGCAATTGCCGATGTCGACGCCATGATGGCGGAGTCTGCGGCGGTGTACCGCATGTTGCCGGCCGCTGCTGTCGCCGCTGCCGCCGCCGCCGCTGCCGCTGCTGCTGCTGTTGCTGCGGGAGGCGGGGCTGCCGCCGTTGGTGGCGCGACGGCGATGGACCGGCGGCGGCCTCGGAGGGAGGAGCGTCGCCGCAAAAAGCGTGAGAGGAAGGAGAATAAGCGGCGCCGGGTGGACAGCAAAGGCGATGTCGGCGGCCCCGTTCTCCAGGACGACGCCGCGAGTGAGAGCAGCGACTCGTCGAGCTCCTCCAGCAGCAGCAGCAGCAGCAGTAGCAGCGGCAGCGCGGCCAGGGGAGCGCTTGCCGGCTACGTGCCCCACGTTGTCGTGGACGGCTTCCCATACTGGATGACGGAGGACCAACTGAAGGTGCTGCTCACGACATACGGCACCGTCACCGCCCTGCGTCTGTCCGTGGACGATCTCTCCGGCGCCTTCACGGGGGCCGTCCTCGTGGTAATGTCGTCGGTGGAGGAGGCCGTCAAGGTCTCGGATGGCCTGCACGGGTCTGTCTTCAAAGGTGAAACGCTGCGAGCGGGCGTGCTGAACGAGAAGCTGGAGATGGAGTCGCTCGTGGAAGGAGAGAAGCGGTGGCCGCTGCTGCAGGCGGAACAAGGTACCGAGGACGACGATGTGATGGATGTCATGGCGAATGAGCGGCTGTGGCTCTAGCCCGCCGTGTGCGACGGTACGGGGGTGTCTTTACTGGCTGACTGCAGCCAAAAAGGAAGAAGACAACACACCAACCCCTCTCTTGAAGAAGTGAGGAAGAGAGAGGGAGAGAGGGAGGACATGAACACGTACATGTATTGGGGGATATGGAGCGGTAACGTAGCGACCGCGTTGCCTGAGCCCGCGATGTGTGGGGGTGTGCGAACCTGCTGGACGACCCCACGCCCCGAGCCTCCCTCTCTCTCTCTCTTTTTGCATTGTGGCGTACTTCTTCTCCTCAGCCCCCCCCCCCCCCTCCCCCAATACTCTTGTTCCTTCTTTCGTAGTTGTCGTTAGCTCCTCCCACCTCCTCCATGGCAAACGAGGGCAAAGGGAAGGACCCGCCGCCTGTGAAGGGCAAACTATCCTTCCTTCAGCCGGAGACGGCCCGTGCCGAGGACGCGCTGCCCAGAAGCTCCTCCGCCACGCTGCCACCGCCACCCACCAGCGGCCGCGAGTGGATCCAGCTGGCCACCCAGCTGCTCACCACGCACCACCACCAGATGGAGAAGCGAGGCGTTGACGTCTGCCAGGAAGCCGCACTGGCCCTGCTGGACGAGGCAGAGCGCAAAGAGGAGGCGGAGGCTCGCGCCAGCCGCAGCGCTACCCCCGGCCAACCGGGGCAGCGGGGGAATGACGATTACAGCCCGCGCGAGCAGGACGCGGAGGCCCCCGCCACTCCCCGCAAAGGAGGTGCCGCCACAGCGGAGCGGGTGGAGGCCGCGTATGTGCTGGTTGCGGGCTGCACCTCCGCGATCGAGAGGAACACGGTGGACTCTCTCGCCAAGGCCGTCTCACTCGCGCAGCAGGCGTGCCGGGCGTGGAACGCACCCATGTGCTCGTTGGCGTTGGCGTGGGCTCACCACAAGGCCGCCGCGAAGCTGCCGGAGCGCAGTGCTCAGGACGCGGCACTGTCGGCCGCGACGGCAGCCGCTGCCTCGTCCGCCGCCGCTCTTCTGCGGGCCGGGTCACTGGACAAGGACGACGAGGCGCGGCTCGTGCGTGTGGCGTGGCTGCTGGCAGCACTCGGCGAGGCCGAGGGTGCGCAGCTCTGCGTGAACCAGCTGCTGCGAGCCAACCCGAAGCACCTGATGGGCCTCTTGTTACTCTCCATGCTGCACACCGTCGACGGCGACAGCGGCAGCGCGATGGCGGCTGCCGTGCGGCTCGTGCAGGAGCACCCCGGCGACATTGCCGGAGCTCTCATGCTGACAGCGCTGAAGCAGCACACGGGGCCCACCACGGACAGCGACGCGGAGGACACGCTGAACGAGGAGCTTGGCGTCGTTCTCGCCCGGGTCCGCGCCTTCAGCACGGCGAGCACCGAGAGGAAGGGCCAGGGTCACAAGCGCACGTTGAAGGCCTTCTGCACCCATCCGGCCCCCGGCGAGGTCGTCTTCGAGGAGGGCACCGCCGCCATCGCTGATGCCGACACCGAGGCGTCGTCGTCATCGCTGTCGGTCGTGCTCACGTCTGATGAAGCATGCCGCCGGGCGGCGGGGTACTGGGCCCTCCTGGCGTACCTGTGCGTGCGCGTGGGGGCCTTCCCCATGGCGGAGATGGTGATCGAGGCGGGCCTCGAGTACGTCTCCTCCGCCAAGTCCACCCTCCACCGCAAGGCGTTTGCCGACCTGCTGTGCTGCCGCGCACGCATGGCGTTGACGCAGCTGTGGGACAAGGTCCCGCCCACGACGGCACAGAATGGGCTTGTGCGGGACGTGAATCTGCTGGGCCACATCCAACCAGCCAGGACCAGGGACGGCGCGGCACCCACGCGCGTGGTGGTGGGAGCCCCCTCCTCCTTCTCCTCTCCCCGCACCGAGGCGCGTGGCGGGATGGCGCATGACACCGCCCCTTTCCTTCGCGGTGGCAACGAGCCGCCCGCCGATGCCAGTCGTCTCCTCAGCCCCCGCGACCTTGGTGCCATCTTCACCTACCTGCTCAAGGCGACCGAGGCGTACCCCGACCACGCCGAGGCGCACTACCTGATGGGCGTCGTGCGGCTGCTCGAGGCCTCGCAGCCCGACTTGCCACGCCGCACGGTGGAGCAGAAGCGGGCCTCCGCGGCTGCCGCCTTCACGGAGACTATGCGTGTGGCCCCGCTGTACGTGGAGCCGCATCTGGGCCTTGGCTGCGTGCGGGAGGCGCAAGGCGCGATGGACGTGGCGCTGGACATCTACGCCTCCGCGGCGGAGCTGAGCTTTCGTGAGCCCCTCCTTCCCTTTGACCGTTTCCTGTTCCTGTTCGAGTGACGGTGTTGCCGCGTGTCGGCTCAGGCCCACTGCTGTTGCTCTTTCTCTTCCTCCTTTGGCCCTCGTTCCTCCGGGGACCGTGGCACCTGTGTCTGCGCAACTTGGTGGCCTTTGCCGCTTCTCTCCTACCGTCTTGGCACATGCCTCTCTCTCTCTTTCACCTCTCGTATCGTGGTCGTCCCCGCAATGCCCTCCAGTCCATCAAGCTTCGCATGCGCACCCATTGTCCAATGGGAGATGCATCTCCTTCCACAGAGCAGGGGAAAGAGGAGCCCACGAGATGTGGGAGAGTGGGTAAGAAGCGGACTGAGGCAGATAGCCACCCCCCCCCTCTCCTCTCCACGCCCAGAACGATGTCCTTTGCCTCGTCCTCACTCCATTCCCAACTTCCTCCTCCGCTCCCCCATCTCTTCCTCCATTGAAAGGATTTCCTAGCGACCTGCTTTAGCGGAAAACACCTCGTTCTCCCTATCATCACCCATTCCTCTCTCCTACACTTCTCCTTCGCGAAGGAAGACAGTAGACATCTTCATATCTCTCTCCCCGAATAACCATGCCCGCTCTTGGCATCGCTTGCTCCAGCGCCACGTATATTCCCAACTTTACGATAGGCGTCATGTCGCACAAGTGCCCGCAGACCCAGCCGGGCTGGCCACTGCCGGTGAACAGGCCCAAGGAGGAGGCGGAGGAGGCGGAGGAGGAACCGGCCGCCAGTGACGATGAGTCCGGCGAAGAAGAGGAGTAGGAAGTAGGGCACCATGCGAAGCGGACGAGGACAGGGAGGTGAGAGGAAGGTGGAAGAGGAACGAGAGAGAGAGGGTGAGAATGTGGCAAGGGAGCAACCCACTTTCATGGCTTCTCTCCATCCTTTGTGATGCCCCATGAATACATGGATCCGTTACTCTTCTCTTCTCTCTCTCGCTCAGGGATACCACACATTCACACACACACACCCTTGATGCGAATGGCATCCCTGTAGGCGTTCGTGCCGCAGCGTAGCATTTAGGAGTAACATGAGTACACACATTTATCGGTGACACCAACACCAACAACAACAACCACAAGAGCAGATGCAGGGGGCAGGAGGGTGGGAGGGACGGTAATCACTAGTTTCCCCTGCACTCTTCGGGGAGGAGGGGAGCTAGTGAGCGTGTGGATGGAGGTTGGGCCATCCGACACACCAAGAAGAAGAGTGCAAGGGAGTTTGTGTCAATGGTGCACGCCCGTTTCATCTGCGCTGCCCTGTTCTACTATTGTCCTTTTCTTTCGTTCTTTCTCGCTTCTCCGCTTCTCCACAACTCTCCATCCCACTCACACACACACACATACGAGGACAGTCGGAAAGGAAAAGATAACCACACACATCTACCCATCGATTCTTTGCTTTACTGGCCCGTGCAGCTGGCGATCCATGAGACGAACGCTCGCGTTCCTCTGGCGAGCAGAGAAGAGACTGCCGCGGCGCTTCCGCGACGTGCCGGAGGAGTTCACCGACTTGCGGACCAGCGACTGCCGCCCCATGATGTTCACGGCACGGCGACCGAGGCCGCTGCAGGACGTGCGCAACCTTGGTGAGATTGTGGTGGACCGGGAGGCGTTGTCCGAGGGCAGCGCGAGTGCCAGCGATCCCATCGTGCCGCTCGACGCGGAGAGGATGGGCCTGCCACCGCAGCTGGTGCGCTACCTGGGGCGTGATTTCCTTGACCGTGGCAGTAACCGACACGGACAGCACGGCCCGCTACACGACGACGGCGGAGATGGTGCCGCTCCGCAGCGCTTTCGCGGGTTAACCCCGGTGCAGGCGCGCATCCTGCAGCACATGTACGGCCATCAGGACGTGGCGGTGTGTGCGCCGACCGGCACCGGCAAGACCCTCGCCCTCTGCCTCGGGGTGACGTCTCGGCTGATGCGCGACGGCCCTATGAAGCTGTTCTCCACCCTGATCCTCGTGCAGAACGACTACCTGGCGCTGCAGGTCGAGCGGTGGCTGCAGGAAATGTGGTGGTACCGGAACGACGACCGGCTCGTCTTCGCCGCCACGTCGGACCTCTCGCCCTCGTTTGTGTATCGTCGACTCACGCGCGAACTGGTGCGCGATGCAGACAACACGAGACGCGTGATTGATCAGCTTGACCACCGACCGTATGTTTGCGTCACGACGCCAGAGGTCATGTGGCGCTTCTACCAGCGCCGCAAAGCTGCCGTCATGAACCGCGAGGACAGAAAGAAGAAGACGCATCGGCACGGCCAAAAAAATAGCTTCTCTTTCACCGTCACGCCCGTCATACCCTCGCTGGACCTCGTGATTGTCGACGAGGCGGATGCCGTGATGCCGTCCACAGACCTGAGTGCGCCAGGCAACCTGCTGCTGAAGGAGCTGTACCGCAGCGTGAAGTACCAGTCTCCCATTCAATTTCTCTTCACAAGCGCCACGCTCTCTGGGTCGACGGTGAACCACATCCGCCGCTTCATGAAGAAGAAGCTACTGGGCGACTACGCCTCGCACATCTTCGAGGACGCCAACGCGCTGACCACGACGACGACGGACACCATGATGAACCCATCCTCCTCTGCGCTGTCAATGCCATCGACTGCCACAAAAGACAGCGCAGAGGTGGTGGTGCAAGGGGTGTCGCAGGCCGTGGCCCGCGCTGCTGTGCCGGAACACATCTCCCACTACTTCTACACCGCCGACAGCTACCAGGAGCAGGCAGAGTGTGTGGTGAAGGCCATGCGCCGCACGTGCCCATCCCTGCAGGCCACGGATGCAGAGGAGAGTGGCTGCGGTGGCCTGACACTCGGTGGCTCCAACGAGGGGGAGGCTCTCCACCGCGAGAGCATCCTGTGCATCCTGCCCGAGACGCTGCCGGCCAGCGAGTTCATCGAGCACGTGCTCAAGCCCAGCCAGGCCGCGTTACAGCGCGATGGGGCCGATGCCGATTACACCATTGTGCGTCTGGACACTACCGTCGCCGAGCGGCAACGGCGGCGGCGCCGCGAGGAGAGCGCAAAGTTCGTGCAACGCACCATCCGCCGCAGAGAAGACGTGGCGCACGAACGGAGGATTCGCAACGGGGAGTGGATGCTGGAGGGCGGGGACGAAGCCGACGCCCTGACGCCGCGCAGAGAGCCAAACCCGTCTCCTTTTGCTTCTGCAGTATCCCCCACAGATGAGGCTGCACGCCTCGATGCCGCGTCGGCAAGCGCTGACGGAAACGAAGGAAAGCAGCGCCAGTTCGTCCTCTGCACCACCGCGACGGTACGGGGTGTCGACATCCCCACTCTCACCCACGTCTTCATCTTTGCCACGCCGCGGTCGAGCTTGGAGCTTTGCCATTGGGTGGGGCGGGTGGGTCGCAGCTTCGAGCAGCGAGCACTGCTGGGGCGTCTGCACGCGCAGGAGAGAGTGTGCCACGTAGCGGGCGGGGTGTCCGTGTGCTTTCTCTCTCGGTACGCGGTGCGGTCCGTGACGCAGTTCTGTGCACACCTCGGCATCCCGTGCAAGCTGGAGAAGCGCTTTGGGGACCTGGATGTGGCTGCTGCCAGGCGGCTGCAAAGCGAGGAGGAGTGAACAGCGCTTTCTTCACACATTACAAAGCATGTCGAATGGTTTCATCTCGTTGCTCCTGCGTCTTTGCCGCACGCACTTGGCGCGGGTGGGAAGGAGGGGAGGGCAAGGGATCCGACCCCTCATTTCTCACATGGTGCAGACACCCGTCACACATGCTATCTCCGAGTGTATGCCTCTCTCTCTCTCTCTGTGTCACTACATAGCCTCCTTCCTGAAGTAGTACCCGCAGCAGTAGAAGCAGCATCTCTCTCTCTCCTTGAGAATAGCTCCGACACTTAGCCAGAGTCCCCTCACCCTTCCCACTCATTTCCTCTCTCCCACTTCTCTCTCGTACACCCGCCTCACACCCATGGGCAAGGAGGACAAGAAGTTTGTGGCCCCGGCAATGAAGCCCGACAGCGAGCTCAGCGACTTTGAGCGGAAGCAGCTGGCCCTGCTCAAGGTCGGTAAAGAGCACGACTTCAACGTCATCATTGAAGATGTCATGAGGTTCTACAATAGCGAGGGCTGGAAGGAGAAGCGGCGAGACAAGGTGAAGTCGGCGCGCGACAAGAAGAGCACGATTGAGGTGGTGTGGGAGCAGCGGCACAGCTCGGCGTCGAACAAGACGGCGGTGCGATTCACGGCCAACCTGCCTGGCGTGCCCGCCACCGCGCTCGTACAGGTCCTCGGCGACGACCCCGATCGCACAGACGCGAAGGACACCTACATGTACAAGTACGACGTCTTGCTGGTGGAGAACCCTGTGGAGTATTACTACGGCCGCAACGTGCAGCTGAACCACACCACGCTGCGGGCTCCTGTTTTCGCCGTGGCGGCGCGAGACATGCAAGGCTACCTCTCGTACCTGCAAGCTTTCACCCATGAGCAGCAAGCAAAGCTGAACATTGTGCCCCGCAAGGCGTGCGAGGGGAAGGGCGACGAGGAGAAGAAGGCACTGCGTGTCGTGGCGCAGTGCTTGATCGATTTCGGGCACTTTAACAGGACGCACGGCATCGCCGACGAGGCCGGCGCTCAGGCGGGGCCAATCAACAAGAAGCACGTGCTTGCATCCTTGTTTCACTACCTCGTCATGTCTCAAGAGGAGCTCGACGGCTCGCTGACGCTGACACTGATGATCGACGTGGACCCTGCCGGATCACTACCTGCCAAGCTTGTCGATAGCGCGCTGTCAGAGCAACTGAACAAGATGAAGATTCTTGTGCAGCTGTGCGAGCAAGCGGCCAGCAGTGAGGGCACTTGCATCAAACCGTACGAGAACACGCGCGAGTACTTCCCTTTCTAAGGGATGGAGATGTTGCGAGTGGGTAGGCCGGCCCCCTACCTGCGAACACACACTCGCACATGTCTCCGTTTCGCTCCACGTGGGCAAGCAGAGAGCTCTTGCACCGGGTGTGCCCGCATGCTCTGCGCTATTCTCCCTATTCTCTTGTGTTTCTTTATCGTTGCTGATGTCATTACCATCACAACCCCCCCCCCCCTCCCTCCTCCCTCTTCCCCCACCCAACTCCATTCGTACCTCCCCTTTCTTGCTGCTTCTCGATGTGTACCTTCCCTATCTCCATCTCTTTCCGGGCTGTGTTGCCGCGCACCAACCAACCATACACCCTGTAGTGAGACGACGAAAGAGGTAGGGAGGGTGCAGAGCAACAGAACGAAAACAAAGCACCACAAAAGGACTCGATGTCATGGAGCGGTGTACTTTCCGTACATCGTGCGGTGCCGTAAATGTCTCCTCCTCCTCCTCTCTCTCTCTCACCCTTCTCCCCTTCTCCGCGTAGCCACCCCCTTAAAGGAGTTATCTGCTTCCCACCCACCCCCCAACGTTTCACTTTCAAGTCAGGTAACACCATCATCATAGCATCCATCCCCCACTCCCCTCCTCCCCACACTTATATCTCAATCCCACCTAACGAACAGTCACGACTCTCTGTTCGAATTGACCATCACCTCCCCTCCTTTTGCTAACTCATTTTCTCCTTTCTCGCTCTTCCACCTCTTCAGGACTTCTATTCTTCATCTTAAAGGATTTTAGTCCCTCCCCCCCTCCCCCCCCTCTCTCACTTCCTATCTTTCGCTGCCATTCCTCATCGTTTCCATATCCTTCTTCTCCTCGTAAGATACACATTTGGGAAGATCCCACCTTCCCTGACTACATCGCTATACATCTCTCGTAGCTCCCTTCTCTCCCCCTCTCTCCTCCTTACATATACTCATTATCTTTTCGCTACCTCATCGCTCAACAGTTGCCCGCCTCCTCATCCCTCTCTCTCTTTCTCGGACTTTGCACAGCCACACACCCGCAGAACAAAGTCACAGAGGTCGGTGAGGGTGCGAAACTGGACGGTAGCCCAGAAGATATCCACGCAAAACAGTGTGGAGAGAAGAAGTGGACGAGACCACCACCACCACTACTACCAAGACCGTATCTCACAGGAGCATATCTTCCACGTAAAGGATTCCTGCCTACATTAACTGGACTACCATTATCATTACTCCGATTACTATTACTACTACTACTACCATTTCAGCCTCCCATTAAAGCACATCTTCCTCGATTTCTGTTCACAAAGTGCACCAACCTCTTTTTTGAGAATCCAGCTCAACGACCGTACGAAGACTCTTCCATTCCTTCCCCCTTCTCTCTCTCTCTCGTTCCCTCCCAACTCTCACCACAGCTTTCGCTTGTAGAGAGGAGAGGAGGCAGCAACAAGGCAGGAGAACACGCCCAGGGAAATAGAGAAGAAAGGACAGCCAAATCAGCGTTGAGCCCTTTCCCCCCTCCCCTCTGCAACTCCCTTTCTCCTTGGCCTCCCTCGCGCCAGCGGAGCATCAAAAAAAAACCCAGCACGGTAAGTAGCATCAACAACAGTAAGCCCCCCCGAGCAGAGACCACCAAGAGGATCTTCTGCTTCCCCGTTCAAGACACACAGTTCCCCTCGCTCCCTACTCCTCCTTCTCTTTGATTGCTTGCAAACACTTCGCATCTTTCCCTCCTCCCCATATATATATATATATATATTTCTCGATTCCCCCCCCCTCTTCCCACTTTTCTTCGCCTTCTCGCTCTTTCTGTCCATCTATCGGATCGTAGCCATCCTCCCCCGCCCTACACCCCTTCTGTCCCTTAGAGAAAAACGAGGTAAGCAGACGGAGCTTCTCGCCACTCCTCCTCTCGGGCTAACAGCACACAAGAAACTATACATTTTACTTTTGCTATTCCTCTTTCCCTTTCCTCTCCGCAGCCCCCCCACTTGCGCAATCGCTCACCCCTTCTGGTGAAGCGTTCACGCCCCTCTCCCTCCTTCACCTTGTTTCCATACCCAGTCCTCTTCCCCTCTCCCCTCCCCCCCCCCCCGACTCTCTTGGCATTCATTTCACCCCCCTTCCCCTTCCTTCTCCCTGTGCCCCCTCTCCGCTTCACTGCCATCGCTCCCCCTTCAGTGTCGTTCGACTTTTCCCTTCCCCTCCTTCCTATCCTACTGAAACGGAAGCAGCACACCATAACCAGCAGTGACAAGAGCAGACAAGAGCAAAGCTGAGCAAGCGACCTCCGCATGG
>JASAOB010002768.1:0-57297 GCA_030849825.1 Herpetomonas tarakana
TCACCACAGATATGACGGCGAGTCTGAGCAGCAGCAGCACCGTCGGCTCTCCCTCTGGTGACCTCGTGTCTCCCTTCCGAGGAAACTGGGGGAAGAATAGAAGGAAGAAGGGCGTGAAGGGGGCACCCGTGACACCCGCGACGCCCTTCCCCGAAGTCCTCCCGACCACTTACGCAAATGCATTGACGTTTCTGGAACGGGAGTCCCGCGCAACACCATCGCAACAGTTCGACAGCATCTTCTGCCCCGAGGACAGCAGCACTGCGGCAATGACGGCTGTCGTCTCTGCCACGGAGTCTCTGTTCCTCCCCGGCAACGATGGCAGCTGTGTCGTGCCCCGAGCCCACCTTTTCTCCCCGTTGTCGTCAGAGGTCAGGTTGAAAGGGGTCTTGGCCTCGTCTGTATGCACCAACGGCGGCGATGCAATTTTCAGCAGCCACGAAGGCTCGAGCAACATGAAGAGCAGCAGTGTCAAGAGGAGAGTTCTCAGTCTCTACAGGCCCGGACTGGAGCGGCCCTGGAGCTGCGTCCCATCCCTGACGATGTCGCACAACATCCAGAGCAACATTATGTCCGTGACAGCCACATGCATTGAGGCGACCTCCGCCACGCCGACGCACAAGCAGCAGCAGCAGCAGGGCACCGTGCCCCCATCCTTGGTCCCGATGTCCACACCACGCGGCCGCCCAACAGCCAACACCAATGATGTGTCTGCCGCTGCCGCCACTGTCGTGTTTGGGGGAAAAGCGGCCATCGATGCTCAGCAACAGCAACAGCGGCAACGACAGTCCCGCGTTGGCTCCATCACCACCAAGTCTGCCTCGCAGTCCTCGGTGAAGACTAGTTGCTCGGTAAGGACTAATTACTCGGTGAGGACCAGTTACTCGGTGCCCAGCAGCACCACCAGTGGTAGCACCTACAGCTATCCACACCTCGCCTCGTGCTACGACAGCGCGGTAGACGACGAGACCGTCGAAGAGGAAGACGGTATTGAGGCAGTGAACTCCTTTGCCAATCTCCTGTCCACCGCGGAGGAAGAAATTCCGAGCGAAGAAGAGGGTGAGGGGGATGGCTGAGGCACACATTGACACATTAACACACACCTCCCCCTACTTCCATTCATCCATATGTACTTGCTTCCCCCCCCCCCCCCCTACGCGTCATGCAGTAGAGCGCACAGTCCCTCCCTCTCCCTCACTCACTCTCTATCGCCCCCCTCAACACATATGTTCTTTTTATGGGAACCAACGAATGCGTCGGCGCAGTGCGGTGGTCGATTAAACAGCTCCCTCCCCCCCCCCCCCCCTTCGTTGCGCTCGTTCCCCGGCGGATGCTTTGGTTCCTGGGCTGCTCTCCCTGCCTCCGCTTCATTCAATCTCCGCTCGCCTCTTCGCTTCTCCTTTTCGTCTGCCCTCTCTCTCTCCTTCCCGTTAAATACGACAGAGCAACTTGCTCTAGTCTCCCCTTCTCTCTCTCAACCACACCCACACCAAAAACCCACGTACAACCCTCACCCCCTCCTGTGCAACCACAAAACTCCTTTGATCTGGCAATCCCCCTCCCTCCCCCCCTCTCAACCATTTCTCCACTTCATTTCTTCACCTTGGAACCATTGCTAATGGTACCTGAGAAGGGAAAGGCTATGGGGTGTGCTTTGCTATGGGGGAAGAGTAATCGAACTCCTCCCCTCCCTCCTCACACTCTCGCCTATACCTTCCCTTACATGATCTTTCCTACTGATGGCCCTCTACTTCTTCCTCCCCCCCCCTGCATGGAAACTATGCTTGTACGAGCGCACGCGCGCGTGTGTCCGAGTGCTCTCCTCTGCTCTCCCCCTTGCAGCTTCTCACCCGCCGTTGACGCGCGGTGACAGAGCGCGCCACGCTCCTTTACATTCCTGAAAATCCCTTTGATCTCTGTTGTCCCGGGATTCATTCTCCTCCTCCACTGGTGAAAGATGCCCCCTCTCCCTACCACCTGCACCTCGCTCACTGTCCGTCTTCCCGTCCCCATCCCTCTCCACAGAGAATGAATGACATTGCCACAGAGCGTGCCAACTTGGCAGCTGGCAGCAGCGCTGCGACACACAGACACACATGCTGTCCATTGTCCGACAGGCCACAAGCCTGCCCATTATTCCACCCCATCCACATCTTCGCCTTTCTTGTCCTTCCCTGCTACCTACATCCTCTCTCTCTCTCGCTTCTGCGCACGTGGGGAGCACTACAGCCCTCAACTCATCCATCGCCTTCCCCAGAAAACAGCTGATCTGGAGCACTCTCCTCACTTTCACAAAACGCTACCGACCCCTTCCCCCCCCCCCCCCCGCCCTCCCTCCCTTTATCGTTGCTTCTCCTCAACTGAATCATTCATCTCTCTCTCTCTCTTTTGACAATGCCGCTCTCGGGTAAGGAGTTCAAGGCCGACCTGGTCGCGGGGAAGCCCAAGTTCGGCATCTTCCTCAACAGCATCAGTCCCTTCCTCTGTGCCCGCTTCACCCACCAGGGCTACGATTGGCTGCTCATCGACGCCCAGCATGCGCCGGTTGACAACGGATCCTTGATCAACATGATCCACGCCATCCACACGGGGCCCGCCCGCGTCATGGTGCGCGTCGCTGGCACCCACGACCGCAGCGGCATCCAGCAAGCCGCCGACTGCGGCGCCGACGGCATTCTCATTCCATACGTCAACAACGCCGAGGAGCTGGAGAAGGCCGTGGCGGTGTGCTACTACCCGCCACAGGGAACGCGCAGCGTCTTCGCGTACGGCGCGGACGCGAACGCAAACATGATTGTCGCCTACCAGGTCGAGACGGCCGACTGCGTGAAGAACATTGAGAGCATCATGGCAGTGAAGGGCGTCGACATCGCCTTCGTCGGCCCCTTTGACCTGTGCCTGTCCATGGGCCTCTACCACAATGGCAAGTACGTGCCGCCGCAGATGTTCTTCTCGAAGGAGTACTTCGCCGCGCTGAGCACCGTCGAGGCCTCCGCGAAGAAGAACAAGGTAGCCATGGGCATCTTCCTGCCTGACACCAGCCGCGTGGAGGAGTTCCTGAAGCGCGGCTACCAGTTCATCGCACTCGGTTCCGACATTCCCCTTGCCATGACATTCGCGGCGCAGCAGATGGAGGACTGCGCCAAGGCAACGAAGAAGCTGAGCATCTCGTGGGCCAAGGCGAAGCTGTAGCACCGCCACCATCCTCCACTCCTTCCCATTTTCTCCCTCGTGCATTAGCGATATGTCTCCCTCTCCTTTCCTCTTATTGTTGTACACAACGAAACGAAGGCAAGTCCTAAAGCCCGCTCGACACGCCATGAGAACGAGAAGGGCATGGCTGTGAATGTGTGCGTGTCCATATGTGTGCGCGTCTGTGCACGCTCAACACATCTCCTCCCATAATAGCAATGCGAACGGTATTATTCTTTCACTCTCTCTCTTCCTTCATGCGGCCTTCTTGCCCGCGGTATGCCGAGAAATAACGAGCAGCGGGGAAACGTCCACCAGCGAAGGCAAGACAATATGGGGCCGTAGAGAAGAAGAAGCGCTGACTTCGCGTTTGATATCGACACAACTCTGATTCGGTGTTGTCGCTGCATCGCACACACACACACACACACCTGTCTCTCGTTCTCTCTCCCTCTCCCTTCCCTCAGGTAGTTGGGTGGCAGGCACACCTCTAGACGGACAAGACACTGCCACTTGGTGCTCCGGTGTCCTCCCCCTCCTCCTCCTTTTTGCCCTCCCCTTCTCTTGAGACGGCGTACGGCTCCGCAACACATACACATCTTTTCCCTACTCTCCCCTCTATTAGAGCAAGCATCCGGTCTCCCTCCAGATCCTCCTCTGCTGAGGGAGCTTCTTTCCTTTCTCCTTGAACTCCACCCCCTCCCCAACCCTTCTCTCGCCTTCTACACACACACACACAGAGAGAGATACGCTGACATGCAATCCCCCAGCGCGGAGGCCAGCGATAGCGAGCGCCGTGCACGGCTGCTGGAGCTGGAGGAGCGGCAACGGCGGCTCCAGCAGCTCTGCGAGGAGGCCCTTCGCGAGGACGAGCAGCACCAGCGCGTCATCGAGCACTTAGAGATCCGCACCGGCAGCTTCGCCGGCCCCCCACCTCCGCCGGGCTTCCCCTTCTCGCAAAGCCCCGAGCGGGCACTGAGCTACTCGTTGACCGCCCAGCGCGGGGAGAACGGCTTGGCGCCACCGCAGCTGTCGTCGTACGCCTCACGGAGAGGCGGAGGCAACGAAGCGACAGCCACGTACCAGGACGACCTGCTCACGGGCGAGGTGCAGTCCTTCCGCGACCCGAACAGCGTGGCTCGCGGCTCGTCGGTGAACACCATTCGCGACCCGTCCTTGCCCCAGCCACCCCCACCCCCGGCATCGGCAGGCGCGCGGTCTGTCCTCCCATTGCACGACACCCGCGGCCGCTACCAGGCCCCAGCCTCCCATCGCGGCACCCCGACTCTTTCGCCGCAGGACGACAACAGCAACGGCAACACCCAAGTCAGAGACCGGCTACATGTTGGGAGTGGTGACCGCGGTTACCGCCGCTTCCCCTCCAACGGCATGGTCGACACCCCTGTGTACCGAGGTAGCAACGGCAGCAGCACCAACAACCCCAGTGTTAACTGGGGCTACCGAGGGGGCAGTGCCGAGCTGTTCGGCCCCACAGAGAAGAGGACCCCGCCTCCCCCACCACCACCACCGCCTCCTCCATCTGCGACCTTCGCTGCGGCAGCAGGTGGGCCAACGACGTTTTACCGCCAGCGCACCGCGCCAACGACGTACTCCCGCGCAGCCCCGCCACCCCCACCCCCACCCCCAGCAGCAGCAGCAGCAGCTCGTCCTCCCCCACCGCCCTTCGACGGCTGGGACGAAGTCGCGGACGAGAGAAGGCCGACGGCCGCCGCGCCATGCGCCAACGCCAAGGTGCCGTTCCTCGCACCCCCGGCGTCCTCCTCTGCTGCTGCGACGGCGCGTGCGATGCCCAACACCGTCTCGGGGCGTCGCCGTGCGCTGCGGGAGCGCTACGGCCTTGGCCACAGCGGCGCCACGAAGCGCCTCCACTCGCCGACAGGAGGTCCGACCCCGCCACCACCACCACAGGCGGGGATGGTCGGCTCACCCCCGCCAGCGGCCCCTCTTCCTCCACCTGCCGCCCTCACCATAGCAGGCCTATTTGACAGCGACAGCAGCAGCAGTGAGGGAGGGGCTGGCAGTAGCTGGCGTGATCGACTGCGACAGAACGATCAGCAGATTCGAGCCAGCGACCGTGTCGCGCGCAGACAGCTGAACGAGAGGAGGCAGCGGCAGCAGCGCCGGCAGCCGCCCCCGCCCCCACAGGACGACGCCAACAACAAGTACGCCCGCTTCCACCGAGGCGACGGAGGCAGAATCTACGCACCCGCCAAGAACGACGACGACGAGGACGACCCGTGGGAGCGCCACTCCCTCACGCCGAGTATGATGTCGGCAGAGGAAAGAAGGCTGGGCACATTCTTCAACTCGCCGTGGCAAAACGACAGAAGAGCGAGCGACCGCTGGCGCAGAGAGCGCGACGCACTGAACGCGGCGACGACGGGGCGGGCCCCACTACCACCACCACCGCCGCGCGCGCGCCACCACCGCCGCCGTCAACCACCACCCCCACCACCTGACATGGAGGCGGACCCCGTAGAGGAGGAACTCTACACCAGCATGGACTACTCCGCCTCCGAGTACACTGCGCCGACGCCACATGATGAGATCGCCGCGCCGACCGAGAGGCGCCGCACGCTGTCGTATCCTAACATGTCGAGCCACCCCTACGGCGGCGGCGGCAGTGGTGAGGGCTCCGTAGCGAAAAGGAGCACGGATTCACTGCGCCACCAACGGCCCACCGCGCAGCTGCTGAAGCCCCCGCTTGGCCGCCTTAACGCAAACCGCCGCGCCACAGCGAAGGGGCCGCTCTACCGCAGCAACGGCAGCGGTCGGGATACCAAGACAGGCGCCATCTCCCCGGCGACGAACGCCCTGCACGGAAGCAATCGGGGAGGCGAGGGCGAGGATGGGGACGCCTCCTTCCACATCAGCAGCGTCAGGGGCATCCACGCCCGAGCACAGGCCGCCCGCCGCCCTGGCGACGAGGAGGACGCACTCTCCTGCTTCGACGAGGACCCGGGCAAGGCGGCACTGCGAGAGATGCTCCACCGGGCCCCTCTGGCGCCACAGCCAGCCGAAGCCCAAATGCAACGCCCCTCGCAGGGCCCACGCGGTCGCTCCCCCAGCCTCAGATCTTCTGGTGGCGTGGACATCCATATCAGCAGCAGCAGTAGCTATGCTGTTCCCCAACAGCAGCAGCAACCTCAGCAGGCCTCCTACAGCACGGCCGCCCCCCCTGCCCCACAGCACAGTAGCGCCGCTGACGAGTCGGCGAGCCAGCTGCCGG
Organism: Herpetomonas tarakana; assembly: GCA_030849825.1. NCBI lineage: Eukaryota > Euglenozoa > Kinetoplastea > Trypanosomatida > Trypanosomatidae > Herpetomonas > Herpetomonas tarakana. The sequence continues at coordinate 6,443 of JASAOB010002768.1, forward strand.
GGAGATCGAGGCGGGGCGGGTCCGGCACGCCGGTGCCGCCGCTGCCCACGACAGTGGCGCAGGCAGAGATTCAAGAGGCCAAGGCGAAGGCAGAGGCCCTCGCTCGTCATCTCGTGAAGGCGATGAAGGACAAGAAGCTGCTGCAAGAGAACGTTGAGCAGCTCGAGGAGCTCGTGGAGGAGTGCAACTTTGAGGTGGGGCGGCTGCAGAGGACCGTCGAGGAGCAGAATGGGGAGAGCGCCGAGGCCCTTGGCCTGCAGGCCGCGCTGCGGGCCAAGGAAAGGGAGATCGCCGTCTGCGAGGACGAGATCAAGCGGCTAAACAACATTGTCGATGCCCACGTCCTGCACCTCGCTGCGGCAGGCAACGACGAGGACGACGACGACGACGAGGCCAGCGGGAGGAGGGACCTCGTCGCGCGCACCGCGGAGATGGAGGCGGCCATGGCGGAGATCGGCATCGCGCACGTGGCGCAGCGGGAGGCGGAGGACCGCGCGGAGCAGTTGGGCGCCGAACTCGAGGCGGCTGTGGAACAGATTCGAGCGCTTGACGAGCGCCTGGCGGAGATGGAGCGCGCCGCCGCCGCGGAGCGTTTGCGGGAAGTGAGGAGCGGCCTGCGCTCAGGCAGCAGCGTTGCGGGCAGCCAGCGCGGCGGCGGCGGCTCGATGTCGCAACCACAGCGTGCCGTGCCGCCGCCCGGCTCCCTCGCCATTCCCATCCCCTCCGCACAGGAAACCGAGAGCTGGCCGCTGTCGGCGCGTCGTGCGCTGGCGAGGGTGGTCTCACAAGCAGAAGGACTGCTCGTGCAGAACTCGGAGAGCTCGCGGCACGCGACGGCGCGTATGCAGCACCTCGAGCACTCCTGCGGAGAGCTGCAGCGCCGCCTCAGCGAGAAGAAGAGCGAGCTGAACCATCTGCAGGACGAGTGCATTGGCCTGCAACGAGACAAGAACGCCATGCGCATGGTGGGCGACCAGTGGTTCAGGCAGCTGCAAGAGGTGAAGGCCGATGCCCAGCTGGTGTCGGAGCTGGTGCGCACCTCGCGAGAGGACGCCGAGAATGTTGTCGTTGCCAGCAAGACGGCTGACGTGCACCTGGACAGCATGGCGCAGGCCTCCCGCTCCCCCTTCGCGCCAGCCTCGCCCCCCTCTCCGGCCTCCCTGGCGGCTCTGCATGAGAGGAACGAGCACGCCAAGGACTTTGCTCAGCAGGTGATGCGCGACATGCACGCCATCGCGCGCTTCCTCGCTGCCCTGCGCGAGATGGACATTGGAGAGCAGAGCGGTTACAAGATTCTGCAGTCCCTGGCGAGCGGCGGGAAGCCGGCGGACAAGCTGTACCTCGTGGCCGATGACGGAACCCACTCCCCAAAGACGGTGAAGGCGATTGCCACCGGCGGCGACGCCATTGCGCGGCGCGTGCGGGAGAAGCGCGACCTAGTCATACAGGCAGTCGAGCACGCGCTCAGCGGGGGTGGTGAGAGGGACCTTGTCACAGCTGCCACCGGCCCCACGCGGCGGCTGGACTTGCGCAGAGGCAGCGAGGCCAGGAGCGAGCCCAGACGCTCCTCCGGTGGCGGCGGCGGCAACGACAACGACCTGCCCCCGCGATGGGACGCCTACAGCCGCACGGACGGCTGGGACGGCGAGTACCCGCAGGACACGCACGAGGAGGATGGGGCCGTCTCGGAGGTTGCCCAGCCCGACGGCTTCGAGGCCGACCTCGAGCATCCGGATGCCGAAGAGGTCGACGTCCACGACAGCCCGCACCTCACGACGCAGGGCAACTACCGCCAGTCCTCTGTCAACCCGGCCTCGAGCAGGCACCCCAACACAACTGGCCTCGTCGCATCTGATTTCCGCGGCAGTCGTGCAGCCGTGGCTGCCCCGCCAACGTCGCTGCCGGCGGCATCCGTCGACGCCGCGCTCGAGCCCTTGCCTCATCATCATCAGCAGCAGTATCCGCCGCCTCCACAACGAGAGGAGCCACGGCGGCGCAGCAGCAAGGACGAGGTTGCCCCCGTCGCACGCCCCCTGCGATTGTCGTCGACCCCACCGGAGCGTCCCGCCAACGTGGTGGACGCGGACATCGACGCTGGTGCCACCGACGCTGCCAAGGCGCGTCGGCTCCCTGGCAAAGAGGAGCAGAACGACTACACCCTTGTGTCCTCCCCGTCCATGAGCCCTCCCACCCACGACCGCTCTGGGATCGACGAGAAAGCTGAGAAAGCGGGCGACGGCGACATGCGAGCAGACCCCGCCCGCAGCGACAACAGCGGCAGCAGCGGCGAGCGTCGCCGACTGCAGCTCTCCAGCCCGTCACACGACCGCGACGATGGCGAGGCACGCAAGCCTGAGCCGCCATCCCTGCCGCACCGGCCTCCCTCCGCGGTACATGCGGCGGCCTCCGCCTCCGCCACACTGCTGGTGAGCCCCGACACGGAGCAGCGTGCGCCACGGGCCGGCACGGCGGCCTTGTCGCCCGGCGAGGAGGAGGACGACGACTCCCCTCACCTGGCCCGCCCCGCGGAGGTGACCAAGGCGTTTGACAGTCAGCGCCAGAGCGGCGACAGCGACGAACTCGTAGCGACAAACGCGGGGGAGGAGCCGGCAAAGCGCAGCAGCAGCCCTCCGGTCACCGTGGCAGCTCTCCAAACAGAAGCAGCAGCACCGGTGTCAAGGGCCGACTCGCCGCTCAAGTCCAAGTCCGCCTCTGTGGATGCACCACCGCCCACGGCCCCCTCTGTCCTGCCCGAGGGAGCACCGCCACGCCCCAGTACCTCCTCGCTGCCCAAGGAACGCAGCACCACGGCCCCTCCCTCCTCCGACCACAATCGGCACAAGAAGAACCTGGAGAGAGACCACGAACACCAGCAACACTCCGCATCGGCCACCGCGGCGGACGGCACCGAGCGCAAAAACGCCGCCCGCCGCCGTGCTGTCCACAACAGCAGCTCCGACTCCGACTATGATGAGGCCACGCTGGGCTTCATGGGCGGGCCCGGCAGTCGTGGTGGTCGTGGTGGTGGTGGTCCCGACAACGGAGCCATGGCACGGCCGAATGTGGTGCAGGAAGTGCGTGTGGCCGAGCCGAACACCAAGGAGGCGGTTGGCTTGGCGAAGCCTCGCTCAGTCTACAACAGAATTGCCGCCCTTGACTCGCGAGAGGACAGCCACTGTGAGAACAGCACCACCATGGTGCCATCAGACCTGCCGCCGCCGCCGGCTCCGACGCAGGCAGAGGCGGCGGCATCCAACTCCGGGAGCAGCAGCAGCAGCGAGTTCGCAGAGGAGGTGACAGAACTGGAGGAGCGCGAGGCACCGCCACCACCGCTCTCCCAACAGGGAGATGGGATGCTCTCTGCCGCGACAAGTGCCACCGCAGCACCCGCCCCACACACCGGCCGCCGCCGTCTCCCCGGCGAAAACGACTCCACAGCCACCCTTGACAACCTCGACAGCATCTCCTCCATCAACGACAGTGTCCACAACGACAAGAGACGACACGAGGGCAGCAGCCAGATGATGCACAGCAGCAGCAGCGGCTACCCGCGCCGCCCACCCACACCTGTGGGCGACGTCAGCGCTAACGCGTCTGCCCCCCTCCCCCCTCGCCTGCAGCGCTCGGCGCTGCCCGTGAACAACGAGGGCGGCGGTGGCGGCAGCAACCGCTTGCCCTCTGCCCCCACCAGCGGGCACACCTCGGGCCGCGAGACCCCGCTGGAGCGGCCAGCGAGCATCACACACCTCCCGCCGCAGCAGCGCCGTCCCTCGCCGAATCCTGCCGCGCCAGCGGCGGGAGTGGAGCCGACGATGCCGCCTTCAGTGCCGCAGCCGCAGCAGCCTGCGTCGCTGCCTCGCCCAGGCGGGCCATCCTCGCGAGGGCCGACGCCCGTGAACGCCTCTCTAGCGCCTTCCGTGGTTACGCCGCCGGAGCAGCGTCTTGGCGCCGGCAGCAATCCCACCGCGGACGAGCCACCGGAGGTGCCGCTGACAGCGATCCCGTCCTCCCGCCGCAATCGTCCGATCCAGTCACCGGACCGCTACGACAGCGAGGACGACGCGGGGAAGAGAGGAGGCAGCCGCGAGAGCGACAAGGATAGCCGCAGCTCCGGGCACCAGGCAGACGAGCACAGCACCGCATTCACAGGGCTCGGCGGCGGCGACATGTCTCGCACACTCAACAGCAGCGCCGGTGGCGTCGGGCTGCCAAGTGCACCTGCATCCTCGGCCGACGCGATCCTGAGGACGGAGCCCGCCAAGATCCCGCAGCCGGCCGCCCCCCTGCCGAGCGAACCGCTATCGCAAAGCCAGAAAGCTGGTGGTGACTCGGCGAACCGCCTTCCACTGCGCGCGGGTTCCCGGCAGCAGCAGCAGCGGGCCTCACCAGAGGTCGCCACCCTCCCCCGTGTGAATGCGGACGACGTGGGCCATCCCGGTCCAGCAAGCGTGGCAGCCGCTAAGGAAGCGACGACGTCCTGGGAAGTCCCGCCACAGACAACAACGACGCCCCACCTCATGCACCTCACCACGCGCGGCCGCTCTGGTTCTGCCAGCAGCAGCAGCAAGGACCTGAGCAGTAATCTGTCGGATAGCACCCCTCACCCACTGCCTGTCGCAGCCATCAAGCCAGCGACAGCGCAGGAGGAAGAGAGCAGCAACCTCGCCGCCGACACCACCGCTTCGCCCCCCTCACCGCAGGCGGAGGAGGAGCCCACCCCGACCAACCAATCTCCCGTCCGCGGGCCGCGCACCTTCTCCCGCGCCAGCTCCAGTGCGTCCACCCCGCGCAGCTCCGTCAGCAGCAGCCACCTCTACGACCCCGAGGCGAGGCAGAAACGCAAAGAGGATGTTGCCCGCATCCTGCAGCGGCTCAAGGACGTGAAGAACAGAGGGAGCGACGGCGCGGCCAGCAGCAGCACCAGCGTGTCAGCCACCCCATCTCCCGGTCCTGGGTGAGTGCTCGTCTGCCAACTCCTTCCCACTTCCTCTCCCTCAATAGGCGCTGTGCCCCCTCCTCCTATCGCTAGACATTTCTCGCTATCCCCCCTTCCCTCTCCATTGTGCATGTGTGATGTCTTGTGTTGTCTTGTACCAGTACCACTTCCCCCCATGTTGTTTGTTGCCACGTTCACTTCCCCAAGAGCTCTCGTTGGTCCTCCCGCCATCATATAGAAGGGAGAACCCATCAGTTCCTTTGCGTTTCCTAGAGATCCCATCAGCTTCCCCCCTCCCCTCCCCCTCTTCCCCTATGCTCTCCTTTCTCTCGTTCCATAGACGGAATCCACCACACACACACACACACAAGAAGACGGCGTCGGCTGTCGTGGGCCCTCGCGTGAACTCCTTCTCGCTGCTATGCAGTACGAGACGAAAGAAGGGATCGGAGGAAACGTGGGGCCACCACCCGTCATTACAACTCACCCACCTCCTCCCCCTTGCGGTTGGTGCCCGTGAGCGCGACTGTGCCCCTCCCCCCCCCCCTCTCCCTCCCTCCCCACTCTGTTGCTCTCAACAGGTCTCCCGTTACCAGTAGAATCCGGTGAAACTGCCCGTTTCCCTCGGCTCTCTCCCCGCGTTAGAGTAGAAAATAGAGATCCCCCTAGAGAAAGGGGAGGAGCCGTGACAGCCACCACAGCGGTCCGGCAATATGGCCGCTTCACCTGTCGCCGCTGGCAATGCCAGTCGGTTGGTGGACATGGAGGACATTGACGCCCCCGAGGTGGCGCCGGCGCCGCGCACGTTTCCCGCGCCGCCGCCAGCCAAGCAGCTGCAGGACCATAGTCGGCTGTCGAACGTCCCGCTGGAGGACGTTGTCGAGTCGCTCTCCCGCTCTCCCTCCTCGTCCGATTCCGCCCCTGCAGCGGCGGCTGAGGGAAACCGTGCACTGCCCAGACGGAGGCGAGCAGCGCGATCGGGGTTTGCCCGCGACTCCTCCGACGTGGACGATGCATCGTCCTCCATCCCCACGGAGAAGGACCTCTACGGCGGCACCCGCCGCCGCGGTCACCGCCGCCCTCATCGACACAGCAAGCGGAACGGCGGGGACGAGGAACGAGCCTCCGGCCGGTCGGCGACGAAGAGGACCACTGTTGATGCCGAGGTAGCCCAGACAACGCCCGCGGTGGAGGATGACGACGCTCTGCTGCGCAAAATGCGGCGAAAAGAGAAGGAGTTTGACTCCAAAATCAAGGAAATCAACAACACCTTCTTCAGCGCAGGGCGGCAGCTCGTCGTGCGGGATGACATTATCGAGCGCCTGCAGGCGGAGCTGGCGAACATGCGAAGTCAAGCGCACCACCGCACCCGCGCCGAGGAGCAGCGCTATCACGAGAAGGAGAAGGAGCTGGTCGACCAATGCAACGCCACGGTGAGCCGGATCCGGCAGGAGAACGAGGCACTGCGGGCTGCCCTCGAGGATGGCACCGCGCGCCAGACGCAGCAGCAGAAGGTGATGGACCAACTCATGCAGCAGCTGACCGACGCCGACGCCAAGACGCGCGAGCTGAAGCGCCAGCAGGAGCACAAGCTGGATAGCATCCGCACCACATGCCAGGACCAGCTGCGCGAGTTCGATCGCAAGGTCTCCGCCATGCAGCGGCGCTGCGCCGAACTGGAGGCGGACCGGGACGGCCTGCAGCGCACCCACGCCCAGTCACAGGCGAAGCTTCTTGGTTTGCAGATGGAGCTCAACAGAGAGAAGGAGGGCGACAGCAAAGCGTTGAAGGAATTGTGGAAGGAGAGGGAGAGCCTACAGGAGGAGGTGGAGGCAGTGCGCTTGAGCATGGCTCGCCTGCTGCAGGTGATGGCCCAGGTGCCCGACCTCAAGGACTACCTGCAATGGAACGAGGTGGACAGCAACTTTGTCTTCCTCGGCTTCCCGACGCGCTACTTCTCCTTGGAGGGGGGACACCATGGCACCGGGTACGACGACGCGGCCAATCCCGAAAGCGAAGGCAAGCGGGCAAAGGGCAAGCGCTACGACAATGACCTCTCCGCAATGGGATCGGCCCGTCAGGGGACCGGCGTAGAGGATGGCATCTACACCGGCGCTGCCTCCTTCCAGGACTCCAAGAACGTGTGGCTCAACGGCCACTGGGTGCGGCAGCTGCAGGAGATCATCCACGCGGAGAACATGTACCTTCGCCTGAAGAAGATTAAGCTGTACGAGCTCGAGGAGGCGGGTCAGGTGAGCGACAACCTGCCCAACGCCCGTGACGTTCTGCAGTGCCGCCGGCAGGAGAAGGATTACTGGGTGCCCTACGCCATTTTCCAGGAAGCACAGAGCTTCAAGAACCGGTACTACCCCAAGATCCCTGCACTGTCGCACTTCTATCCCTTTCTCGTGCGGCTCAACGCGATTTGGTACGGGAAGCTGCAGGACCGCGTCCGGACCCTGAAGAAGGACCTGCAAGTTGCCCAGCAGCAGGTCGTCACGCTGAAGCGTGGTGGTCAGCAGGGCGGCGGTGGCGGCGGCGGTGGGCGTAGCCATCAGCTCTCCTGCTCTCGCTATGGGTCACCGTACGAGAGCCCCTCGAGTGCTTCGCTTGAGGCACGCCGTGGCCGTGCAAACATGAGCGCTCGCGTGTTTCTCCTCGGTCTGGGTCGCACCATAGCGGAATGGGAGTCCCAATTCGAGCACCTTCGTCGGCAGGTCCGGCTCACCGTCACTAGCCAACGCAGCCTGCAGCTCTTTCGCACGTACAGCGGCCTCCTGCGCAGCTGCCTGTCCACTGTCAAGGATCTGGCCGTGAGGTGCCAAGAGCTGGAGGAGGAGTCCGCCTTTGCAGCGGATGTGAGCGCTACGGCGCACCACACGGAGGAGTTCCACAGCGCAGGCTATCGAGGGGGAGGCCGCGCACGGCATTCGAGGAGTTCCTCCTTTGATAGTGCAAGCGATGGCAACGAGAGCAGCGAGTACGACGACGACGACGATGCGGTGGTCCGGCCACTTCCTCCCCCGCCAATGCGTGGCCACTCCCGTAGACGCCAGCAGCAATCGAGGAAGTCGCCGCGGCACCGGGAGCAGCAGCAGGAGCAGGAGGTGAGCAATCTCGCAGCCTGGAGGAGCGGAACCGACGATGCAGGAAGCGCTGAGCAGGCGGTGGAGTCATTGCTGTGCCTCGTGCAGCACAGCTGCGAGCGGGTGTGTGGGGTGGGCGACGACCTTGCCGAGCGCACGCAGGCCTGCTGCAACGACCTCGAATCGCTCATGACGATGCTGAGGGATGTGTACCTGCCCAGCATTACCACCACCACGGCGGCTCCCTCCTCTTCTGTCTCCACCTCCTCGTCCACTGCAACTTCGTCCGCTTCCTTGCAGCATCGCGCAAAGCACACGAACGCTGACTCGGCTGCGGCTGCTGCTGCATCGACCGAGAGCTCCATGCTGGCAGTTCAGAAGCAGATACGCGATATCCTGCGTGACCAGTACGGCCCGCCGGGACTCGCAGCCGCAGCCGCACACACACCCAACGGCGAAGTAGGGGAGGCCGCGGCGGCGCCGGCGTACCTCCGCGCGATGCGGGGGATGGAGCGCGGCCGACGCGCCAATGGGGCGGGACCGGAGAGCGCTCTCCCTCACATTGTCGCCTCGGTCCTTGACTTCTCGCGCGCAATCCGAGGCGAGGTGGCGCAGGCCCAGAAGGCCCTCCAGGTCATCGCCACTGAGGCCATGAAGGAGGCCGAGGACTGCTAGAGAGAGAGGCAACACACACGCACTCCCATAGACCTCTCTGCCCCCCCCCCCTCCCAAAGTGTGGGGCGACTGCTCTCACCTCCTCTGCCGTCTACTACAGTGTTGAATGTGTGTGTGTGTGTGTGTGTGTTCCCTCTGCCTTTGCCATAGAATGCACAATTACTACTACTACTACTACCCCATCATATCACCCCTTTCCATCATAACCGAGACCAATGCACACATGTGGGTGTGGGTGTGCGTGTGGCGACCGCGACGGGAAGCAGTTCCGTGAGGTCAAAGAAGAAGACACAGAAATGAATGCCCCGGCAGCACACACGCACACACACACAAACCTCCTCCTTACTTCACTACCCTCACACCCTCCTCCTTTGCGAACGCGGCCACGCTCCATCGCTGATACGCAGCCGCCTCCTTCTCTCTCGCTCTCACTCGTCTTCATCCTATCGACTCCCCCCTCCCTTCCTTCACTCTCAAGCAGAAGAAGGAAACATGGGGAAGCGAGAGGCCCTTCCCGACTTGCTCTCCAGCGTCGCGGCCTACTGCCCCGTCGATGCATACCCCGCACGGCTCCCGCTAGCCTTCATCGCCGCTTACCCCTCCGCACGCCTCGTGGCCGAGCTTCGGGAAGCGCAGCGCGTGGTCTACTTCCAGTTCGCTCCCACCCGCGGCACCAGCACTGGGGCACACGTCCGCGAGCACGGAGAGGCGGCGACGCTGCTGGCCACGGCCACAACACCCCTCTCCCGTCTGCAGGAACTATTCGTGCCCCACACCAGCGCCACAGAGAGGGGAGACGGAACGAAGGGGTGCAGCGGCCTTGTAGCCACGGCAATGCGCATCTGCTCCCACGTCCAGCTCGCGGATGTCTACAACAGCTATCAAGAGGACGGAGAGGACTCCGACGACCAGGACAGCGGCGACAGCGACGGGCAGGAGGCAGCGAGGAAGGCCCCGCCGCGAAGGATCCGGCACAAGAGGGCCCCTACCAAGTCCCAGCTGGCGTGCTGCGGCACCTCTGTCGGGGGTGTCATCACTGCTCTCGTCTCGCGCCGCGATCTGCGGGCGAAAGCGAACGATGTGGCGGGGGCGGCGGTGCGGCGGCAGCACGGTAGGCCAACGCAACGAGAGCGGCCTGTCACGGCCAACCACGATATCGCTTCCAAGACGACACTGCGGGAGTGGCTGCGGAAGGAAGAAGAGAAGCAGCAGGGTGAGGCGGGAGCGATGCAGACGGGGCTCTCCACACACCTTCTCGATGTGCTGGAGTCGCATGACGACCCCTTTCTGTTCCCCTCGACCACAGTCGCCCCGACAACGCTCTCGCTGCCCGAGGCAGTCACCTTCCACGAAGCGGCCATCTCCGTCGATGATCATCGGCACAGGATGAAGACAGCCATGAGCACCATGGCCGCATCTGCGCTGCTCTCCGCCAGGGATGGCGGCGACGGGGAAGATGTTCTCTACCGTGCACTATTCGTCTCTGATCAAGTCACCGCCTCGCCGCTCTCCGAGGTGGTAGCCGGCGTGAGTCGGTGGTGGCTGCAGCGGGCTATACGTAAGTCGGAGCTGCCGTCCGCGCTGCGGGTGCCCCAGGGTAAGTACGCCGTCAGCGCGCCACTGCATGTCAAGCTCATCAGCGACGTGTTCGCATCATCGTCGCTGTCGGCGTGGCTTACGGGCTTCGCGCTCTGGGACATGGTGCTGAAGGCCGTCTACTGGGTATACGGCATGTTCAGGCTACTCTTGCTGGGCTTTGCCCTTGGCAGCCGGAACAAGAGAGCAACGGGGCGTGGAAAGAGCTGGGAGAGCTCGCTAAAGGAGATCGGGTGCGTGGCCAAGGCGTTCTCGCCATCATCATCATCATCGGCAGCATCGGCAGCGGGTGTCAAACACCAGGTGATTCTGCAAGCCCTGGACGTCAGCCGAACCAGCTTTACCGGGGCTCACCTTCTCACCCTTGCGCGGAAGTCGGCCCTGGACAAGCGGTTCCTGCTCTCCCTCGACCTGATGGGGTGCTCCCGCCTCAGCGTCAGCAACCCCAGCGCCTCCCGCGTCGAGGCCACAGAAGACGCGTTTGCTTTTGACGAGCTCTGCGGCGCTTCGGATGCGGGGCTGGCGCTGGGGAAGCTTTCCTACCTTGGCGGCCTCACCTGGCTCAACGTCGCTGGGGCCTCGTTCAACCAGGCCGCGGTGGACTCGCTTGGCTCGTACAGCCTCCTCCGCGAGGCGCTGGCCCTTGCTCCTTCTCTGTCGCCGGCGCCGCGGTGCTCGCTTCTTGCCGTTAACATGACCAGCTGCGCGACGGTTGCCTCCCTTGCCAGCCTTGCCTTTGTGCCTTCCCTAGTGCAGCTTCTCGCGCCATTCTGCGACGTCAACGACAGCAGCCTGCACTCGTTTGACGGCAGCAACTATCTCGTGAAGTTGGCGGGTATCGTTGCGGGACTCCGGAACCGGACCAACAGCGGCAGTGGTGACACTGCCACCTCCGCCGAGGTCGAGTTCCTCGCTCAGCTTGCCGCCACGAAGCCGCCTTCCGCGCACTCGACAGCCGGGGACTCAGCAACAGCACCGACAGCGGCTCGAGCGCGAGAAGCCGTTAGCGAACTGGCGCGCCGCTTCAGCTCACACGTTTACCACCTCGACCTCACCTTCTCCGTCGGCCTGTGCGATATCAACGCAGTGCTGCACACGCAGCGCGTCCTGCAGTTCCTGAATGTGAGCCAGACCCGCATCTTTGGTGTCGGCCTCGGCGCGGACGTGCGACCCGCACAGCACACGGACTCTCGCGATACCAGCTACGTCTGTCCCCTCCACAGGCTCACATCCCTACACTCCCCCAACGCCAGTAGCGGGTGCTACAGCAGCGTTGGCGGTGGCCCCACCGGCCACAAGCAGCCGTTCTCATCCCCCCTCCGCGTTCTCGTCTGCGATCCTGCCGACTACGTGGACACCTTGCAAGGCCTCACCCCTTCCCTCTTCCCGAGTCTGGAGAAGCTGTACCTCCGCAGCGGCAGTCTCTCGGAGGAAGGCATCGCTGCCGCCTTCGACGCCTCGGGGGGAGCGGAGACAGCAGCAGCAGACGCCGCAGCAGCCCCATTTCCGCGGCTGAAGCTCCTGGACTTGAGCTACTGCGACAAGCTGCATGATGTGGGCATTCTCTCGCGGTTCCCTGCCGTGCACACGCTGAGTCTTGACAATACCGAGGTCACGCCGCACGGGCTGCGACACCTCACCAGCCCACACGGGACGCTGAAGGTGCTCTCCCTGCGCCACTGCCCGGACGTGATGGATGTGCTGCGTCCCGCCTCCAGCGCGGCGGAGCGGCTGGAGCTGTTTCGCCAGCGCATCTGCAACCTCTCCTCCCTGAAGGCGGTTATTGTCGAGACGGAATGAGGCTCGCAGTAAACGGACTGCGAAGGCCCATCCATGAAATGAGGCTCGTGCTATGCATCCACTCACTCACACACTCGCTCACACACCTACATGCCCAGTTTCCACAAGGAAAAGAAGGAGGAAGCACGTGAGAGAGTAGCCATCCGCAGTGCGGTCCGCAGTGCACAGATGGGTAGGGAGGGGGAGTACACGATGGACAGCAGTGTGTGTGTGTGTGCAGACTTCTTCTCCTCTCTTCTCCCCTCGTAGCACTCTTCTTCTCTTCGCTCTTCGATTGCTTCCTTGCTTTCCTATCCCCCCGCCCCCTTCCCCTCGTCGTCCAACATCCCACTTGGCAAAAGTCGTCGCTCCTTAGCCTGCGACCCCCCCCCCCCGCCCCAGTCATCAGCCGCAGCGGCACTTCTCTCACCTCACAGAGGAAAGGAAGGAAGAACACGCAATGGAGCAGCTAGCGGGTATGCTCGGCGCCAAGCGGCCGGGCGGTATGGGTGCGGAGATGAACCCGACCGAGGACTTGCGTGATACGGCCGAGACGGTGGAGATCTCTGCCCTGGCGCTGCTGAAGATGCTTCTGCACGGCCGCGCTGGTGTGCCGCTCGAGGTCATGGGCCTGATGATCGGCGAGCAGATCGACGACTATACCATCCGCGTGGCCGATGTCTTCTCGATGCCGCAGACGGCAACGGGTCAGTCCGTGGAGGCTGTGGACCCAGAGTATCAGGTGCACATGCTCGACAAGCTGAAGCTAGTGGGTCGACATGAGAATGTGGTTGGCTGGTACCACAGCCATCCCGGCTTCGGCTGCTGGCTTTCCTCCGAGGATGTCATGACGGCCAGCAGCTACGAGAACCTGACGCCGCGCAGCGTCTCCGTCGTGATCGACCCCATCCAGTCCGTGCGCGGCAAGGTGGTCATTGATGCATTCCGCACGATTCCCCGCGAGATGGCCATGAAGATGCTCACCGCCGGCTCGAACTCCATCGTGGAGTCGCGACAGACGACGTCGAACGCCATCTTCCTCACCACCCCATCGCCGACAGCGCTCGCCCGTGGCCTCAACAAGCAGTACTACAACATGCCCGTGATGATTCGCAAGAAGAACCACGAGCTGCGGCTGCTGATGAATGTGTACAAGAAAGGGTGGCAGGAGGGCTTCAAGCTGCAGGACGTCAACCAGTACGAGCGCGACACCCGTGAGAGCGTGCGGGAGCTCATCTCACTTGCTCGCCAGGCCGAGGCCTTCATCACGCAAGGCCTTGACGAGGATGACATTGGCAACGTGGGCCGCGTCAACGCCGTGGTCCACCTGCAGCGCGAGGCGGAGACGGTGATTGACCGCAACCTGAATGATTCCATCGGAGCCATGATCAACGCTGTCGTGTTCTGATAGCACAACCAGCCAACCAGCGAGGGAGGGAAGGGAGAGGGGAGGAGGGGAGACACGCCGCCTCCCCCCTCCCCCCCCCTCTCCCTTCCCACGACCCTCTATTTACCATTCGCTGTCGTTCCTATTGCCTCCTTCCTTTCTTTGTTACTTGTTGTTCCGTAGGAAAGAGGAGGGAGGGGGAGTAGAGGGGAATGCTGCGACACTCCTCTCTCCTTCGCCTCCCTCCTCCTCCTCCGCTGTTGATGTGATGATACCCTGATATATTGGTCCGCGCCTGTCCGCATTAGGCATACTTGAAATCAACAAAGGGGAGGAAGCATGTCGCATTCAACAGAGCTGAGGGAAAACGAGGGGAAGGAGGAGGTGATGGTGGCAATTGACAGCCCCGTTCTCACTATCCCCTCATTCGCTTTACCCAGCGAGCGAGGGGATAGGCCCTTGGAAGTGGTGTGGAAGGGGAACGAAACGGACAAGAGAGGAGCCGTGTCGGCCTCCTCCAGAAAGAAGTAGGGGCAACACAGTATCCCCACAAACCCATCCCTCAACACAGCTCCCCTCTCGCGGCAGGAGGACTAGACACATTGACACTCCTACCGTCTCTCCTTTTCCGATTCCTCTCTTGCACCGCTGGGAAAGCACAACAAAGGGGCATCTCACACACACTCTAGAAAGGGCACACAACCTCCTTCTCCTCTACTTCTTGTCCTCCTCACAAAAAGCTTCTTCCCCACACCACTCGGCCAGCTCCAACTCGGGAGTACCCACAGAACATCATCAAAAAAAAACCCTCAGCAGTTCCCTTAACATCAGTTTGCTCTCCCCTCTCTCCCCGTTCTCATTTCTCCTTCACATGCGTTTCAACTTCTGATCTTCTTCCTTGGAGTTCCTAATTCTCTTTCCCCTCCTCCCTAACCCTTCTCCTTTTGTGACCCCCAGCTTTGCTTTGAGGTACGAGGAAACGCATTGCCTCCATCCTCCTCCCCCCTCTCTTCTCTGAGCACTCGCACCCACTGCAACTGCTCCGCTTCTTCTTTAACGTTGCTTTCATTTCGTGTGCCATCTTCACGCTTGAGCCTTTCCTTTCTCCTTATTCCACTTCCAGCAGAAAAAAAAAAAAACAGAACGAACATGCCAGCGCTTGCCAACAGCAGCAACAGCAGTAGCGTCAGCAACAACAAAAGGACCGGCTTTGCCAGGTGGACCGTCAGCGAGCGTGACCCCGCAGACTCCATCCCCTCCCGCGCCACCGGTAGCTTCGCCAAGTTTGAGACGAGGCAGTCTGACACCCTTGGCCGGAATGGCGCTGACGACGACGACGACGAGGACGCTGTTCGTCCCGTTGGCCCCGCCATCACCACCCTCGCGGCGACACCCAGCACCGACTTTGTGGACACTTCGCTCTCCAGTCACGCCGGTGTCGCCGACCTGTCTCCCAGCCAGACTGCCAATCCCTTAGCCTCCGCTACCACCACCGCGACTGCCCCCGCCAGAGGGGAGCAGGAGTGGAGGACTACGGAAGGGGCGGCAATCGCGCCTCGCCAGCACGCTGGACACGGTCTCCGCCGACAGAGCAACGGCCTTGCGGCGAACAAGGATGACAACAACGGTTCCCCCTCTGTGCGGCCGATCCATGTGACACGTCTCTCCTCAGAAATGTGCCAACCTGCCCATTGGGCGGGCGCCTACCTGCGACCGGTGGGAATCAGCAGCAGCAAACCGCCCCAGCTCTCCAACAAGGGAAGCGTCCTGCCCACCTCGAACTCTGTGCCGACACCTACGAGCGAGCACCACGGCGTCACAGGGCCCCGCGCCTGCATCGTGTTCGGCACCGCTAACGAACACGCGAACCGGGCAGTGCCCCGTCTCGGTGAAGACGAGGAACTGCTGTCAGTTGCCGCAGCAACAGACGCAGCTGCCGCTCCTGTAGGGGGAGAAGAGGAGGACGAAAAGGATAGTGCGAACAGCAGGGCGTTCTACAACCCACTCTCTTTCACTCCTTTTAACGGCAGTCTCGACATGGTCAGCGAGAGGGTGCCCGAGAAGGCTGATGGCCGCGCGACGGCCCGCCAGGCGCTCACGCAAAACACTTCCGTGACCGCGTCGCGTCTCCTCGTCCTCCCCATCAGTGCCCCGGTGCCCCTCTCGAACGAGGATACGCTCAAGTCGCCGTTCACCTGTTCCTCTATGTCGTTTCACTCCCCACCCATTGCCGCGACAACCAGCACCAAGCGTCGTCGCAGCAGTGGGCTCTGTGACGCGGTGCCTCCCAACGAAGTCACAGTTCGCAAATGGGGGGAACCGGCAAGCGTGGTGACAGCTGTGGCCGTGGAGCCACCCCTCGTGCCGACACGGATGGCCCCGCGCACCCGCAACCCGGATGATGCGAGCAGGTTTGCCTTGCCCTCTGTTCTCCCGACGCCTCTCGCGGCCACGAGCACCCTTCCCCGTGGCATGCTAAGGAGGTTCAGCCTTCCTCGGCCCATCACGAAGTCGCGAGCACCACGGCGACGGCGCAGTGGGGGTGCTGGCGGTACTGGTGGTGCCGACTTCAGTTCCTTCTTCCTTTCATCCCTGGCGGAGAACGACGACAAGGAGGACAGCGACAGCGACAGCAGCAGCGGGCGCCGCCCACTCAGCACGACACCGGCCGCCAGCTACCCTCTCCAGCCGCCCAGCACCTTTCGCATGCCCGTGTTCTCCTCTCTGGCCTCCTCCGTCAACGCCCCCACGTCGTTCGCGAGCAGAACCAACCCTCAGAAGCCGTCGGAGCTGTCCATACTCACTCCCTTCACGAACACCGTCAAGGCACCTCACCTGGATTCGGCCGCACGCCGGGCCAAGAACACCAGCCCGATCAATGTCTCCTCTCTTTCCTCGGGGCCCCAAAGTGCCGCAGCCCCCAAGATGCAGAGCAGGTCCGCTCTCAGTGCGTACGCCTCCCTCTCCTCCCGTAGCCTCACCAGCGGCGGGAAGTCGCTCGCCTCGGCGCGTCGTCACTTCTTCTCGGCGTTGAAGCCCTTCACGCAGTTCAGCACTCAGCGCCTCTCTACACACGGAGCTCTGCGGCTCTTTGCCCCAGAAGACAACAACAGCCAGAGAGGAGGCGGTGAGGCGTGCGCTGACTGTACCAGTTTGTGCGCCACGACCACGCTGGCCAACGCCGCCAACGCTCCTCACACGCCCACACGCGCGAGCCCCGCCACAGACGGTCTGATTGAGCTGCTACCCCTGACATCAAGCCTCACCATGTACGCGCCGGACGACCATCCGCTGTCCTCGTGGCCGCCGCCATCGATCAGCCTTCACAGCCACCGCACCAACTCCGAAATGGGCGAGCGACACCGCCGTGCCACCGCGGAGGTCCGCCTCCACGGGAACAGCACGACGCTTGTGTCTGTCTCCGCCTCCGCTGCTGACATGTTCTCCGGCGGCGGTGAGAAGGGAGAGGATCCTCTGTCGCTCCGGCCCTCGCAGCATCGCCAGCCAGCGCCGCGTCCGCTGCGGGCACGCCCCCCTCCGCCTCTGTGTGGTGGTGCCAGTAGCGAGCGGGTGGAGAGCTCCGCCAACGGCACCTCTCACGGGCCATCGGCAGTGGGGCCGTCCACGGTCACCTCACACACCCGAAGCGAGAACCCCACCGGAGCGTCGGACCCCCTCAGCCCCGTCTTTACTGTCGGCATGCGGCAGCCCTTCCTCTCCCGCCTCGCGGACAGAGGGAAAAACGGCAACCACGAGGAGTGCGAAGGCGCCGTCCCAAGGGACGCTCTCGCCCAGCGCCTCGTGAGGGGGGCGAGAGCCACCTCCCCCACAGGTCCATAGGGGGGGAGAGGGGGCGGCAATGGGGGGATGCGACACAACAACTGTTGTAGGGCCTCTGTGTGTGTGAGAGAGAGAGTGGCTCACCTGCATCTCCCCTCGCACGCAACCACATGCCTTCTTCTCTGGCACACGGTCCTTCCCTCCACATCCACATATTCACCCCCTCACTGGGGAAGGGAAAGGGAGGACAAGGGGCCTCTCGATAGCCCCTCCCTTCCCCTCCTTTCCCCCTCCTTCACCTCGCCTTCTCGCTTGCCATGGCATTGTTCGTCATTGCACCCTGTCACCTTATCCTTTCTGGAACCACGCCACGTATACATAGCACATAGCATACATATACATAACAATATGTACCACACCGTATTAGCCCTCTCCGCTTCCCCTTGCATCTTTCCTGGAACCGCCACACACAACAACAACACCTCTCCCCTCCCCCTCTCTGTCTCTCACGCGTCACACTTCTTCATGTCCTTATCTTGCTGTACCGTTTCGCGTGTCCGCAGAAGTTTGCTTCCGCACCTGTCGAGCAATGGCAACTGCGCCTCGACTAGAGCTCCCCCCCCCCCCCCTCTCTCGCTCTCTGACTCTCTGACTTTCCTTGTAGCGCAAACGCAGAGGCTCTCTTCCATTTTTCCGATTGCTATTCCTTCCCCTCCCTTCCCCTCCTTCCTCCCCCCCCCCTCCTCTGCGTTGTACTTGCATACTTTTACCTTCCGCCGAACATCAAACGCCAAGAAAGAAGCAGCAGCAGCATTCCTCCTCTGCTCAAGCAGTGGGTGGGTGGAGCAATGGTGCTGGTGCAGAGAGGGCTCGCGGGACATGCACCCGTGTGTGTGGGGCGGGTTGGGGGACTTCGTGTGAGCTGCTCCCAAGGGAGCAAGGGATGCGCAAGAATTGATGGCGCGCTCACCTGATGGCCGATACTCTCTCTCTCTCCTCTTCCTGTTGCCCTCACAATAGCCTTCTTTTCCGCACAAAGAAAGAAGAAAACGTCTTTTATTTTTGATCTCCATCCGCCCCCTCCTTGGTGATGTTCTCGAGCCTGACTAGCTGGCCGGACTCCCCCCCAGAGGTCCAAGCCACCCAGCAACGCAAGCCACCGTTCTCGGCGCCCAAGAAGATCCCAGCCGTGCATTCGGACCCAAGCACCACAACCACAGCACTCGCCTTGGCGCCATCAGCAAAGAAGTCGGAGCCCATCGAGGGCACCACAGCGGGACTTCCTCCGCAACAGCAGCAACCACAAAGGAGATCGGTGCCACCGCGGACACGGCCGGAAAACCTCCAGCTGAACCCGCCTGCTTCCACCACAGGAGGGGGAGCGCCGAAGTCGTCTGCCGCGCCACCGTCCAAGCCGTCCTCTCCAGAGCCCCACAGCCGTCAAACGCACAGCTCTGACCCCGGGCCGGACTCGGGGGACGACGAGTTTGTCTTTGTCCTTCACGGCGTGCGCTCCACAAAAGAGGCAATCGAGAAAATCCACAACGTGCAGAACGGGCAGCGAGTGAAAGGGACCACCACCATCGGCGGCGGCGATAGCGGCTCCGCGACGCGGCGCAAGAAGGTCTTGTCGCGGCGCAGCGAGCTCCCCGAGACGCTGCACGACTTCTACGAGTGCCCTGGCTACATCGTATCACTGGTTGTTGCCCGCGAGGCCATCTTTGAGGACGCCCTTTCCGGCTTCCACTCCCTCGTCCAGCGCGAGGAGGCGGAGGCGGAGGCGTTCCAGCAGAAGCTGGCCGCCGCGGAACGGGAGAGTAGGGGACACCGCCAGGACCAGCGGGAGGAGGCGAAACGACGGGAGGCGGACAGGCGAGCCCGCAGACCATCCCAGCCTTCCTCATCCCCCGCCTCGGCAGGAGCAGCAGCAGCAGCCCGGTCACTGGACTCGAAGCTTTGCGGTGGGAGTCAGTCAAGCACGGGATCCCAAACGGGGGCACTACCCGAGGCCACAGGCGGCACTGCGGAGTCCACTAGTGTCGCCGACACAGCACACGAGGAGCAGGAGGTGCCTGCTTCTCTCATGTTCCTATGGCGTTCGCGAGACGAAGCCGCGCTGAGGGCGATGAGCTCCCCCGCCGCACCGGACCCAATCCAACCAACTGGCAACAGTGCCGCCGCCACAAACCCTCGTGCCGGTGCTTGTGCCGGGGTGTCGAGCAGCACCCTCGTCTCCCAGACGCACAACACGGTGGCACCTCCGGCACTCGGCGACCTAACGTATGCCGGCGGTAGCAGCGGTGCCGTGGTGGCAGGGGAACGGGTATCCACGGAGAAGACCGTCGAGGAAGAGAAGCTGCGAGAGCGGCAGTACTTGACCTTCCTCAAGCAGAAGGAGCTCGCCAGGCGTCGCGCGCCAGAGGTGTTCCGATATGTCTACCCGCCCCGTCTCGACTTCATCAAGTACGGCGGCGACGTCCTCAAGGACCCACACGAGAGGAGATTCGTCCAGTACCAGGCGAACCACAACCCTGACAACAAAATCATCAAGGAGTGGCTGTACGTGTGGGAGCAGTTTGAGCGCGATGTGCACCGCGAGGTCCTCCTCATCGAGGATGCGTCGTACAGCAGGGCCGACGACGCCATAGCGGCCATCTTCAGCTACGTTGAGTACGCCTACGACCGCGGTCGCGCTGCCGCGTTGCGGAAGCTCAACAAACTGACTGCCTCCACCGCTGCTCCCTCCGGCTCCACCACCGACGGCAGCGGCGGAGCAGAGGCAGCGACGGCGGCGGCGGCGGCGGGCGATCGGCCCCCCGGCAAGAAAAGCTTCCTTGAGTCTCTCTCGGCTGCCTTTAAGGACGTGGCCATCAAGGCCCACGAAACCCTCCCGTCCTTCATGGCAGATCCACTCCTCTCCGCTTCGGGGCTCACGACCGATGCGGTTCGCGCGTCGGCGGCGTACCCATCCGACCCGGTGCAGCGAGGGCGAAAGATATTCAACGCGGTCCGTGAAGTTGTGCTGGCCTCGCAGCAGTCCTTCATGGGCTTCCCGTACCAGTTGCTGTGCGAGCAGGTTGGCACGGAGCGGCTGGCCCTCGCCCTGGAGGAGTACTTGGAGGAGGAGGAGGCACTGCGGCAGCAACAAGAGCTTGTCCAGGCAGCCATCATCACACCACAGCAACTCGGAGAGGGGGAAGTGCCGTGCGAACACTCGGCCCCGATACCCCTCACCTCTCCCCTTGCACTTCCCACGTCATTGCCTCCGGTGTCCTCCTTCGCCGAGGTCAACGCGGGAGCGGCGAGCCCTGCGAACAGTCTGCCCTCGCACACCCCTCTCACCCGCTCCACGAACGTGAGCGGGTTTCCTTTGCACAGCTCCCCTCCCCGCAACAGCAGCATGTCCCTGCTTCGCCAGGAGGGCAGCACGCGCTTTGACAGACTCGTCTCCACCCCAGCCTCCCCTTTGATGCCGCCGGCGTCGCCCATGACGGCGTCGCGCGTCCTGCGCATCTACCACGGCGGCGCCGACAAGTGCAGCAAGCGCAAGGAAGAGGAGAGGGCTGACTCGCCCTCTGCATCCGCCTTCGCGGGACCCGTCCCCAGCGCGAAGGGCGAGGGCGAGAAGGGAGACGATGCAGGGGGCCCGTGGGAGACGGCGGCGGCGTCGACATCCGTCACCGCCCACCGTGACCCCGAAGCAAACGCGTTCGCGCCGGCGCGAAGTGCGGCAGGTGCCCCGCGGCTGGCCGCCAGCCCGGGTCCCAAGGAAGACCCGGTCGCCGCGCTCCGCCACCTGGAGGATCAGCGACGAATGCAAGAAAAGAAACTGCCCCTCCTCGTCGGCGAGCCCCGCCCCGCCGAGTTCAGGGCCTTCCTCGACATCATCCGGGCCACCGTGGAGGCGAAGAACACACGAGAGGACGAGTGGAAGCACCGGCAGCGCACCCGCCATGCGGACCGCGAGAAGCGGTGTCTGTTGCAGTCCCGCGCGGGGGAGAGCGCTGAAGCTGTCGATGCCAGTGCCTCACCCAAGCCGGGCCTCAGCGGTGGGGGGTCTACCTCCACTGCCAGCCCCGACACGTCGTGGGCCGGCAGCGGCACCGAGGAGCAACGGCAATACCACCGCCGCCACGGGCTCTTCCGCGCGGACGTAGACGGCTCCGCTTACCTCCTGCCCGTCAATGCGCAGCAGCACCCATCCCAGCTGCCCTCGCCATCATCCGCGAACGAGGAGGCCGCCGGGCGGCTCAACGGGGACCTCACACGCAGCAGCAGCAGCGCGTTCCTGGGCGGCAGCAGCTTCAACGCAAACGCGAACCCGTCTCGCCACCTGCACGGCATGCGCATCCACCTCTACTTCGACCCCCGCCGCAACGCACCCGTGGTGTGCGTGAACAAGGTATTCCGCCTCTTCACCGTGCCCGGGCTGCGCTCCTTCTCACTCAGTGACACAGCCGCACGTCGGCCGTCCGAGGACGATCTGTTCGCCGCCACCGACGGCGCCGATGAGGATGGCAGGAGCCTTCTGCTGCTCATCCAGATTGAGTTCAGCCTCTTCACACAGGAGGAGGCCGAGGTGCGGTGGCGATGGTACACGGTCACCACGTGACGCAAAGAAGGAATGGTTCAAGCAACGCGCACCATATGTCGCCCACCACCGCAGCTACTGCTGCTGGTGTGTAGTCCTCACTACTCGCCGAAACACACACTCTCTCTCTGCTGATTTCTCCCTCTCTCTAGCAACGGTATGCCACACAATGAGCCCCCCCCCCCTCCTCCTCCCCTCTCCCCGACTACTCTTTGCTTTGCTACCCTCCCAACATGTGATGATTCGTTTTCTTTTTGTTCTTGCTATTCGTTATTGCTGTTATGTCTTGTTTCGTCACGGCCCTGTCGCTCTGCCTCCCCGTGGTGGGCCGTGGTCTTGCGATGAGGAAGAAGACACTACATGTACACACATCGAAAACCGCTTGCGAAGACATGTGCGATTCTCACCGGCCCATATGGGAGGGAAAGGGAGGACGGGGTGGGGGGGGGGGGGCATCTTCTCATCCCCCTCTCCCCTCCCCAGTGCACTGAGTGGCAAGATGGGGTGGTGGTCTTCTGCCCCTTTCCCTATTCCTACCGCCTTCTTCTCTCCTCCCCTCTCTCTTTCACCGTCAGAAAACGCAAAAAAAAACTATCTCCCAGTTAAGTAGTGGGAAAACGAAAGGGAGAAGACAAAAAAAAAGGTCCATCACTCGGTCCCATCCCTCTCCCCTCTCCACGTGAGACACCTAGCCACACACCCTCTCTCTACTTGTCTGCTGCTAGTTTGCGTACTCTACAGCTCTCTCTCTCTCTACCTCTACTTTACTCCTCCCCTCTTTCCCCTGGGCTCTTTGTTCGTTTGTTTGTGTTTTTTCTGTTTGTGTGTGTGTGTGTCGTTCCACCACTACCGCTCTTGTATTGCCTTTCATCTCCTCCTCCTTCCCCTCCCCCTTCCCCCGTCGCACCCATCTTTATTCGCTATCCCCACACGGTTGGCTCCATTCCAGCGGCGGAAGGAGACAATATTCTCCCTCTGTGGTGCATCCTTCGACAGTGGTAGCGCCACCTCTCCTCTTTACCGTGTGACCCACCAGGCAGCAATGGTGCCGAACAGCCGCACGAAGCAAGATGCGAGGAATCGGCGCGGCGGCGGCGGCGGTGGCGGCTCGTCTGCGATTGCCGCACGAGAGGCGGAAGTGTCCCTACCCCCGCCATCACGACCTGCCTACCACGTTGCCCACGCCATCAGGCGATCCCCCAGCTACCTCTTTGCCTTTATTCATCTGTGCTACCTCCACACGCTCGTCATGGCGGTGCACCGGTACATCCTTCGTCCCTGCCTGGAGCAGCACACGTACCCGGATGTGGTGGCGCTCTACACCCACGTCCGCGGCATGACGACGGACCTGATCATCAAAACATTGCTCCCCCCGCAGGAGACGAAGCGGTGGTGGAGAATCGTGCCGATGCGCTCGGCGTCGGCAGCCGAGAAGGCAGGAGAGAAGGACAACAAGTACGTCAAGGGCCAGATCATCGTGCGGCAGCTGTGGAGCAGCCCGGCCACCATGTTCTTCCTCTTTGGGGCGGCCTACTTCGCCGTCAACATCTGCATCACTCTCCTGCGCATCCTCTACTGCACATTCCGGCAAACCTATCGAATATACCGCGGCCGCTTGCACGAGCCCGTTGTCTCCATGTACACCCTGTGCCGATACGGCAACGGGTACGACTCCATCGTCCGCCTCTTCTTCTCCATGATTGAGCTGGTCTGGTTCGTCCGGTTCGTGCACCACTACTACGGTGACGGGGGCGGCGGGTACACCTATCAGCAGATGAACGATGCGAGCTCCGGTGGCAGCGGCGCAAAAGGGGCGGGCTCCTCCATCACAAGCCCGTCTCTTCTCAAAACGATTGCCCCTCCCCCAGGCGGCGGTGGCGGTGGTCACGGCGGCACCCCAAGCGCGTCGTCGATGCTGCCCCTGCCGTCCTTCACGGCGGGCCATCTCTTCTCCGCATCGTTCGTGAAGGACATGCTGGTGCTGGGGATCCAGCTCATCTTGGCGTTGACAGCGGTGCTGGATGTGCAGCGGCTGTTTCACGCCATTGTCGGGGTGCGGCCGCTCTCGGTGCCCAACGGCTGGGAGTGCTGCCCGCTGTGCGGGCAGAATTGGAAGATCACGCGGCACACCGCGAACCGGGTCCACGTTTGCCCTCAGCTGTGGGAACCGCCGGTGGCCGCCACCAGCGCGCGGACGTCCGACGCCAGCCTCCCCGGTCCACCAAGCCAGGCAGCGCCACGCGCTGGGACCGCGACGACAAGCAACAGCGACAACGACGACGGCGACGGCGACGGCGACGGCAAGTCCGCCGCTGGAAGGGCTGGTGGTGCTGCTGCCCTGCTCCCCCTTTCTACCGTGGCGGCGCCGTCGCGGGCGATCAGCCGCAGGCTTGAGCAGCGCCTCCCCAGGCCCGGCGACGGCTTCCCTGACCCCAATCGGGTGTCCCTGTGGTCGCGCCTGACGTACAACTGGCTGAGCCCTCTCCTCAACGTGGCGGTGCTCTCCCCCTTTGGCACCTTCTCATCTCCTCCCGCGGATGCCTTCCCCGACGGCGGCGACGCTCTCTGGCGCGCGCAGCTCGTCGTGGTGTCTCGTCTCCCGCCGCTGCAGCGGGACTGGCGCACCACGGAGGCCCTTGGCGACCCCGCCTGGATGCTCTGGAAGACGCGCAGGCGGACCCTGGCGGAGGAGGCCGCCATGGAAGGCCGGCGCAGCCGCGGCGAGCGCGCCTTTCTTCACCTCACCCAGCCCATCCGCCAAGTCCTCTCCCGGGCCTTTGAGCTCTACTTCTTGCCTCCGGCTCCCCCTCCCCCTCCCTCCGCTGTCGCGACGGCCCACGCCGCGCCACCGCCACAAGTGGCCAAGCCAAGGAGCTTTGTGCGGAGGCTTTGGCCCTTTGGAAAGCGTGCCTCGGCGCCACCGACGGAACCTTCCACGAAGCCATCTGGGGCCGCTCCATCGTCCCGGTCACCGCGCACATCCAGCGGTGCGGGCAGTAGAGAGCGTAGCACGGCCTTGGGCTCGCACTCGCCAACAAGTGGCGAGGCGGCCGCCTCCATCGGCTTCTCTCTCCCTTCCGTGCGCTCCACCTCCTCCTCCCCGCGCCGACCAACGCGCGCGCGCAGCAGCCCAAAGGTGGTGAAGAAGTCGCTCTTCAAGCTGTTTCTGGAGCACCCCAGCGGCAGGGAGTACGTCTACTACTGTGTCCCGTACAAGCTCATCGAGGACGGCCTCTCCATCGTCGCGCCGCACGCCGTGCGTGCCCTTGTGACGTTCCTCCGCGAAGTGGGCATGGCGGTGGCCACTGCGCCGCCGAGGAAGAAAACCGGGCGAGAGCGCTACCTCCCGTCTGCTGGGGAGCACTTCCTCGGCAAGGGCCTGCTCATCTGCGCCGTCCTTATCGGTGTCATCTTCTTCCAGGTCCTCTTCCTGCAGGCCTACCTGAATCACGTGTACGCCGTGGCCATGAAGGCAACGAGCGCGCTCAAGACGATGCTTCTGCGCCGCGCACTGGAGACCCCGCTGGCGCTCGCTGCCCCGCGGGAGCAGCAGCAACGCGCCGACGAGAGCGACGAGGACGAGGACGAGAACAACGACGAGCTGAGCGACAACGACGACGACGACGGGGACCCGTACGGTGAGCACGCAACCGCTGGCGTCCTGGGCGACAACGACTACATGAACCTCGCCGCCAGCACCCGTCTCCTGGCACGCCCACGCGCGCCGCAGGCGAATGTGGAGCTGGACAACAATAACGACAATGAGAATAGCGGAGAGACCACACCGACGGCGGCCAAGGGGAGCAAGGGCGGCGGCATCGACGCGGCAGCGGCGGCGGCGGCCGGCGGCGGTGGTGGTGGTCGCGGCGGGTCAGACAGCGCCAAGCGCGGGACAGCGTTCTCCGTAACCAACACCGGCAACAATGGCAACACCCAGCAAGGGAATAGCGCAGCAGCAGAGGAGTTCTCTTCCTCTGCCGCTGCCACAGGAGCTGGCGAACGGACCTCTACGGCACCCGCAGCGGCCGAAGACGTGCGGAGTAATCACACGGCCACGGCAGCCACAGCAGCCCCGGCACCGACAGCAACAGCCGCCGCCTCGCCGTTCTCTGGTGAGAGCGAAGTGATAACGCTCTTTACCGTGGACGCTGGCAACTGCGGCGACTGCCTCATCTTCCTGCACAACGTGTGGGGACACCCTCTCATCATTGTCTGCTCGCTCATCAGCATGTACTCGTACGTGGGATGGATCTCCACGCTGGTGACGTTTGCCGTCCTCGTTGCCATGATCCCGCTAAACAAAATGAGCGCCACACGCGTCCGTGTGGCGCAGCAGCAGTCCAAGGACAGCGGCACGCGGATGGGCCTCCTCAACGCCGTCCTCTCCTCCATGCGAACGGTGAAGTCGCTTGCCCTGGAAAGCTTCATGGGGCGAAGCATCGAGGCCGCCCGTGTCAGCGAGAGCGAGGGGCGCAAGCAGGTGGTGCGCGCGGAGAGCGTGGCGGCTGGGCAGACGGAGCTGACCACGCTGCTCATCACGCTCGCCTGCTTCGGCACGTACCTGCTCACGGGTGGGAAGATGGACGCGGCGGTGCTGGTGCCGACCATGGCCGCGCTCAACGTGATGCGCTTTCCGCTGTGGACCCTGCCCCAGATTTTCTCGCAGGTCTCCCGCGGCTACACGTCCCTGAAGCGCATCGAGCGGTACCTGGAGGGCAGCGGCTCGCGTCCTCTCCCTGGCTCGCTGCCCAAGTCACCCAACGCACAAGAAGACCTCGACAGGACCTTGAGTTTCGGCAGCATCTCGGCGCCACTGTCCGCTGGGTACGCCTCGAGCTCCCCCGACTCGGTGGAGGACCTGTGCCTCCCTGGGACGGGCGAGGAGGTGAAGCCTGGCACCATCAGCTGCAGTCCATGCAACTTTGCGTGGAGCCGCCTGGCTGTGGTGAAGGCCAGCCAGGAGCAGAAGCTTCAGCAGCAGCAGCAGCAGTTCCACGAACGGCGACCGAGCAGCCAGTCCGCCGCGCTCGTGCCGGCGTCGCCCCGTGCACAGAGTGCACAGAGCGTCCCGGCCATGCAGCCCAGCTGCAGCGGAACGCTCACCGCGAGAGGTCCGAGTGGGGCGACAGACCGGGCGTGCGTGCTGAACAACATCAGCCTCCACATCAACCCCGGGGAGTTTGTTGTCATCCAAGGCGCGACCGGCAGCGGCAAGACGGCGCTGCTGATGTCCATGCTTGGCGAGCTGTACCCCGTGCCCCCCTCATCCTCGTCATCCTTCGGCGTTGTTGTTGGCCGGGACGCCAGTAGTCGCCCACGCCTGGCCGGTGGAAACGCGTTTCCCCCCACCTCACCAGGCTCGGCGCGCAGCGACTCCGTTGCGACCAGCGTCCCCGGGAGCCCTGTTCCGCTGCTAGCAAGTCGTGGCCGTCGCCATCACGCGCGTGGCTTTCGGCTGGAGGGCCGCGTGGCCTACTGTTCTGAGATCCCCTGGCTGCGCAACCAGACCATTCGCGAAAACATCCGCCTCGTCCCCGACAGCGCCGACGACGGAGAGGG
This sequence comes from Herpetomonas tarakana, assembly GCA_030849825.1. Lineage (NCBI taxonomy): Eukaryota > Euglenozoa > Kinetoplastea > Trypanosomatida > Trypanosomatidae > Herpetomonas > Herpetomonas tarakana. Next base: position 33,832 of record JASAOB010002768.1, read on the forward strand.
GGTGGAAAGCGAGGAGGACCAGGCCTGGTATCAGCGCGTCCTGGACGCCTGTGCCCTGACAAGCGACCTGGCTGGCATGGCGCTGGGGGACCGCACGATTGTGGGCGAAGGCGGCTCGAAGCTCTCGGGAGGGCAGCGTGCGCGTGTCGCGCTGGCCCGCGCCGTCTACCGCCGCGACGCCGCCGACATATTCCTGCTCGACGACATCCTCTCCGCACTCGACGTGGAGGTGCAGAAACACCTGATCGTCGAGGTCATTTTTGGCCTCCTGCGGGGGGAGGAGGGCGACGATGATCGGTCGTCCCAAAGCGGCCAAAGGAGCAACAGCACGTCGAGACGAACGCGGAAGGCGGAGAAGCCGACCGAGAGCGTTGACACGTACGACCTGGACTGGAACCTGAACCCGCGCAAGCGCACCAAGAAGACGATTGTCCTTGCGACGCATGTCGCTGCCGAGATGCTCATGCCTGACCGAGTCTTCGACATGCACACGGACGGCACGCTGCACGAGATCACGGCCCGTCGCAAGCCCACCCAAGAGCACATCAATCTGCAAAAGGAGGTGTGGCGCATGGCAGCAGCGGCCTCCGCAAAGGCCAGCAACGCGAGGCCAGACGCTCCCGAGCGAGCACGGCCCTCCGCCACCCCCAAGGACGGCGACGCTGCCGTCGCAGCCGTAGTGCATGGCAGCCGCCCCACCATTGGCGATAAGCCCTTGCCGGTCACCGCGCAATCGGGAAAGGACCCACAGCAGCCCGAGAGCACCACGACAGCCGCTCTCTCACCGAAGCGCTTCGCCTTACTTCCCAACCTGGACGACCTTAAGCGGCTCTTCATCGACTACGCCGGCCCGCGTCGCGCTCTCACGGTGTTTCTGTTCACCGTCCTGGCACAAGCACTGCAGACGTTCATGGACAACTGGCTGGGCATTTGGATGTCGCTCCACCGCGAAGAGGAGGACGAGAGCTTGCGCGCCAGGCTCGTTCGCCTGGCCACCTTGCCCATCGCCATCATCAAGGGCTCCGCGGCCGCCAACAACCCAGCGGATGCCAACACCTTCTCCTTCTTGATCCATGCGTTGTGGAACGGCGGGGATGGCGGCTCCGGGGAGGGCGGGACTGGCAAACGGTGGTGGCAGCTGGTGTCTGATGTCCTGTACCACTACTTTGTCGTCTCGCAGGACGCCGTGGTGCTGCAGTTCTTGTTCTCCTACGCCCTGATTGGCCTGACCGCGGCGACCTTCTCCTTTCTGCGCACGCGGAACTTCTTCCTGTCCTACCAGCGCATCACGGACGCCTTGCAGTTTCGCGCTGTTCGCCGCCTCCTGCGGGCCCCCGTCTCCTTCTTTGACCGCGTGCCCACGAGCAGCCTCATCCACGTTCTCAGCCGAGACCAGGAGATCGTGGACCACTCCCTTGGGGAGTCCACCCAGCTCATCTTGTTCACCCTGTTCCAGCTGTTTGCCATGATGTGCTTCAACACCGCCCAGCACAGCGCCTTCATCGTCGTCGTGCCGCTCTCCGCGCTGCTGTTCTACCATCTGACGCTGCGGTTCCTGCTCCTCACCAAGCAGGTTCGCACCCTGGAGAGCAAGCTGCACGGGCGGTCCGTCACGATCATCAAGGAGTCGGTGCGGGGAGCCGTCACCCTTCGCGCCTACGGACCCGAGATGATGGCGGGGATGGAGCAGGAGCTGGCCGAGGCCCTCGACGCAGTCCACACGGCGGGCAGCGCCGGTCTCGCGGCCGACCGCTGGGTGGCCCTGCGTCTCGAGTGCGTGTCCATTGTCATGACGTCCACGCTCGCCCTGCTCTCCGTCTTCGCCGCGTGCTTCGCGGAGCGCAGCGCAAAGCAGAAGAAGGTGAATGTGGCGGCCGTGGCGGCGGCGGCTGCGTATGCCGGGCTGGGCATCAACTCCAGCCTCTCGACAGCCCGCTCCCTCTCCCTGCTGTGTCGCCGCATCGGCATGTTCCAGAACCAGTACGTCAGCGCGGAGGCGCTCCTCCGGCTCGAAGAGGACACACCGCTGGAGAAGGAGACCATGGCGGGGAGGCCGAAAAGGGAGCGGCCCAGCGGCCGCCCCCGTACGCCCTCGGCGGCCGTGCCGTCCCCCTCCGATCCGTCGTCGCTGTCCGACTCGTCGCTGTCGCTGACCGCATCGCTCTTCCACAGCAACGACGGCGACGCCACCACCACCACCGCCACGCCCCTCTTGCTGGATGTTCGGCACGTCTCGGCCAAGTACCAGCCTCACCTCCCGTGGGTGCTGAAGGACATCACCTTCCAGGCGCACGCCGGGGAGTGCGTCGGCCTCATTGGGCGGACGGGGAACGGCAAGTCCTCCGTCTTCAACGCGCTGCTGCAGCTCATGGACGTTGTCAAAGGGGACATGTACGTGAACCTCGCGGGCGTCGACGAGTACGCGGGCGAGGCCGCAGAGGAGCGGCCGACGATGCTGATGCGTCAGGCACTGCGCATGCCCGCCGTCGGCCTGCGGAAGAACTTCTTCCAGCTCGTGTCCCAGGAGCCGCTGCTGGTCCAGGGCACCGTGCGCTTCAACCTGCTGCTGGGCCTCGACGACTGGGACCCCACGGCCCGCGAGACGGACGAGAAGCTGTGGGAGGTGCTGACAAAAGTGTCGATTGACGAGCTGCTTCTGTCGCCCGGCGCCGCCGCCCTCGACCCGGATGCCCTGGCGACCTCGGGCGAGGAGGGCGTGGCGCGCGAGGAGGAGGACGACGACGGCGCCGCCGCCGCCACTGCGCCACCGCGGAAGCGCGACACACCCGCCACCCAGGAGGAGATTGGGCAGGCGCTGGCCTTTCCGATCTCTCCCGGCGGCTCCAACCTGTCTGCCGGGCAGCGCCAGCTGCTTTGCCTCGCGCGCGCGCTCCTCCACCGGCCGCAGATAGTGCTGCTGGACGAGGTCAGCTCGCGCGTCGACAAGCAGACGGACCAGCTCATCCAGCGCATCATCAACGAGGAGATCCTGCACCGCAAGGGCATTCGCGGGAGCCCTACAAACCGCGTCACCGCCGGGTCCAGCGCCGTCCTCATGATCGCCCACCGCCTGGAGACAATCATGTCGCTGTGCGACCGCGTGCTTGTCGTCGACCGCGGCCGCTGCGTCGCCAACCTCACCACCGCCGAGGTGAAGTCGCTCGAGGACTTGGAATCGTATCTGTGACACCTACCCTCACTACTGCTTTGTGTGTGTGTGTGCATGTTCTCAAAAAGCCCAACCACTCACCGAAAGAGAGACAAGAATGAAGGGGCCACGAACGAACAATGAACATCCGCGCGCATTGAACCGCCCCACGTCAACCACACAACCCCTCCTCCTCCTCTCCCAACCAGCCGTTCCTTTGCCCTGGTAAGGAAGGAAGCGAGGTGCCCTCTTCGTGCGGGGAGGAGAGGAGGAGGCCGCGGCTGCGCCGGCCGCCCCAAGCAGGAGGGCCCAATCCCTTCCTAGAGAGAAAGAGGGAGGAGGAGTGGTGGGAGAAGTGAAAGTGGCAAAGCCGTCCCAAACATCCCAAAACATCCCTGTTCCCGTCACTTCTCACTTTCTTCGTTGTAGCTGTGGTTGGTTGGTTGGGGGTGCGTACATCACTTGATTTACATCTAGTAGTCGTAGGAGGGGGGGGGGAGACAGAAAGATGGTCAGTAGTCGAGCTGCGTGAAGAGGGCGACACCGCGGAGCACCCAGTGGTTCTCCTCGTCCTGTGCGTCGCGCGGGAGGTCGACGGTGAGGATGAAGTTGGTGGAGTGGCCGGTGGTGGAGAGGACGCCCTTGCGGTCGGTTGTCTTGTAGCATGGGCAGTGGTAAATCGGGGCTGGCGCGATGTCCTCCGGCTTGCTCGGCACCAGCCGCATGACGGGAAACGACAGGAAGAGCTCCTTCGGCTTGCTCTCGCACAGGACGCCATCCTCCCAGCCCGCTCCCTCCAGGAAGAGGCCGTAGACGTAGCAGCCCTCCTCGGGCGGCTCGGCAAACGTCTCCTCCGTCATGACGGCAAAGTCCCAGACAAGCTTGTCAATCTCGATGCGGTGCTTGCGCGCGTAGTTCTGCATGACGCCCGTGAGGAACGACTGCGTGAAGAAGAAGCCACTGAGCCAGAAGGTCGGCGGAGGTCCTTGCTCGCACCACGTCCGCAGGAAGGCGAGCCTGGCGACGAGGTCGTTCACGTACGCGCCTAGCGGCTTCAGCGACGGATACGAGCGGCGCTTCCACATCTCGGGCACCTTGCCGTCGAACATGCTGTTGAAGACCTGCTCCAGCTCCGCGCTCATCACAACCTTGCCGCTGATGGCGTCCTGCACGTCAACCAGGGAGCGGCGCACAACGTCGAGCAGGCGGTTGTACCGAATGGCCTCCTGCAGGAGCACGGTGTTCATGGACTGCTCATACTGGATCGGGTGCGACCGCTGCACCTCCTCCACGTCGAAGAGCGCGGGCAGGCGACCGAGCACCTCCGCGGCAAGTCGCTTCACGGTTGTCTTGGGGTCCAGCGCGGCCGTCGCTGCCGCTGCAGGGCTGCTGCTGCTGCCGCTGCTGCTGCCGTCATCCCTGTCCGTGGTGCCCGCCGCCGCCGTAGGCGCAGCGGTGGTGGACTCGCGAGGTTGCGTGGAGAGGGTGGCATCGAGCAGGAAGCGGGCTTCGCGCTCGTCCTTGGTGATGTCGGCGTTCTCGTGGAGGCCAAAGATAGCCGGAGGTTGGTGCTGGGGGAGGCCCTGGATGTAGTCCACGTACGTCTGGTATTCCCCAAACGGCGGCGCATAGTACTCCTGCGCGTCGTCGTTGAAGGAGTACTCGTCGTCAAGGATGAGCGGCGTGAAGAACAGCTGCAGCGTCGCGATCAGGCAGCGGCGGTCCCAGTCGTCCGTGACACGCCCGCCGTAGTTGCACTCGCCAATCAGGTAGAGCAAGGCGTCGTACGGGATGGCCTCATTCTCCTCAAGGAACATGTGGAGCTGGCGCACACTGATGCGGCGATCCGTGTCGTTGAACTCGTACGGGCGGTTCCAGCCGAGAGGGCCGTACTGGCGGCGCTCCTGCACAGCGGCGTGGAAGAAGCAGAGGCCAAAAAGCATCTTGCGCCACGCCTCCGGCTTGTTTGACGAGTTGAAGAAGCCCGCGTCGGCCACGGGGTCCGACAGGTACGACTGCAGCAGGTTGTTCCTCAGGCCCTTGGGCGGCTCCTGCACCAGCTTCACGCCGTTCTGCAGGATGGCAATCGGGAACGCCTCGCTTGGCAGCGAGGTGAGCCACAGACGGAAGTCCTTGTGCAGCTTCTCCTTCGCACTCTTGTCGCTGTACGTCTCGATGAGCCGCGACAGGGTCGGCATAAAGTCCTCGTACAGGTGGCAGTTCTGCAGCAGCACCCAGTGGCCCTCGCGCATCCCCGTGTCAATCAACTCCCTCGCGGGCACGTCCTGGCCCTGGCCCAGAGAAAGCTTGAACAGGCGGCTCTGCAGCATGCCCTTCTGCTCGGCAACGCGGTCGAGCTCGGCGTTGGGGTCCGCGCCTGGGGACAGGACGAGAATCACAGGGACAGACGGGTCGTAGGCGAGCTCGTCCACGACGGTCTCGAGCACAAACAGCGGCGCCTGCACAAAGTACTCCCCAAGCGTCTCGCGCACGTACTCGCCCACCGCGGGCACGATCTTGTCCGCGCGAAAGCACCGCACCAGCACCATCTTCTCCACTGTCGTCAGCGCGCTCAGCGGCGCCGGCATCTCCAACTCGAGCGGGTTCGACGACTCGTAGTAGTCGCGGAAGAACATCTCCTTCTCCTTGATGATGCCAAGAAGGCCGCCGGGCACCGCCGCGCACGCGTCCGCGCAGAGGTTCAGCTGCGTCGACGCACGCATCAGCAGCTTCCAGTTCTGCGCCGGGAGCCATTCGAACGGGACGACCTCGCGCTCGTTGTGGGGGTTGCCTTCGGCCTCGAAGCCGCCCATGAGAAGCCAGCGGAGCAAGGTCGGGTCGACAACGAACATCTTGAGCGACATGATGAAGGAGAAGAGTAGCTGGTCCTTCGCGAAGAGGGAGCGGCAGATGCGCTGGTACAGCGAGGTCTTGAAGGTCTCGCTGATGTTCTCGATGCGCGTGGTCACCTCGCTCGACTTCCCGCTGTTCGCGAGCGCCTCCTGGAAGACGGAGATGTAGAACTGCAGCGAGTTCTGGTACATGGGATCCACATTCGCCAGCTCCGTCACGCAGAAGAAGAGGATGGCGCCGAGGTGCGCCACGGGGACGAACTGGTTGCGCGTGCGGTCGCTGATGCGCTCCATCGCCTCGATCTCCTCCTGCCGCTTGGCGATGCGGTCGCTCTGCTCCTTGGAGCGATCCAGCTCCTCAATGGCCTCCTCGCTGTCAAGAATGTTGCCATCAGCGGAGAGAATGGCAAGGATCTTGTCCTCCGTGCTCTTGAGCCCGGCCTGGTTGGCGGCAGTCTCGAGGGTCATGGCCTGCTTCTTCTCCTCCACGTCCCTGCGCTCTGACATCATGACGCGCTGCAGGAGCTGGTCGCACAGGCCCTGCTCCGTGATCATAAAGTTGATGAGGGTGACCTTGGTGCTCACTTCGGGCAGGTAGTGCGGCCGTGGCAACTTGGTTGTCATGTAGAACCGGAAGTTGTCGTTCCACTCCACCGGCTCGCCAAGGTGCATCACGCACATCGTGCCCTCGCGCGTCAGCCGCTTGAGGAGCAGGTTCTCCAGCATGGGGTCGATTGTCTCCTCAACATTCTCTAGAAGCACGGGACGGCCCTGGAAGATGGCCTCGCGGATGATCCTTAGGAAGTTCGCCTCGGATGGCCGCACCACGACGAGCTCGTTCTCGCGCTCCATGTTCTTGATCCAGTTGTTCGCCTGCTGCTGTGGGTCCACCAGGAGCGGCCAGCGGCTCGAGTTGCGCATAATCACGGCATTGTTGATGGAGAAGCTGTCTGAGGGCAGCTGCTGCAGCTTCCATTTCTGGATGCTCACCGGATCGCCGCAGAAGCTCTCCAGGGAGAAGGCCTCCGAGACGAGGATGCCGCTATCCTTGCACATCCGCACCCACCGGGCCACCGCCTGCTGGCGGTACTGGGCCAGAAACGGGCCAAGGTACGCGATGACGCCGGAGCTGACCACCACATTGCCCACAACGTACTTGAGCTCCTCCCCAAAGCGCTCCGCCTCCTTCGCGAAGCGCGTCTTCTCCCCGCCAAGGCCCTCGATGAGCTTCTTGGCGCGCGTCAGCCTCGTGTCCGTGTCATTCACCTTGTCCTCGAGCTCCTGCTTGTCCTTGTTCACGCGGGCGAGGCGGTCCGTCAGGGTCTGCAGCTTCTCGCTGATGACGCGCAGCTCCTCCTTCTTCTTGTTGAGACCTTCCATGGCGTGGTCGTACTCGGCCTGGGCGGCGGCCGCCTGCGCGAGCAGCGGCTTGATCACCTTGTTCTGCTTGTAGTACTCCACGACGGCCTTGATGTAGAGCGCGACACCGATGAGGGCAACAGACGTCTTGCGGATGTTCTCCATCTTGAACATGTCGCTGGTCATCTTCTTCTGCACCTCATCGATCTGCGAGTCAGGGGCGTTGTCGACGATCTCAGGGTAGGCGTTCAGCAGGATGTTCTTGAAGTCACCCGTGAGCAAGGTGATCTTGGCGTGCTCCCAGTATGGGACGTTGGTCTTGCCGGTGAGGGGGTCCCGCACCGGCTTCGGCTTGTACGTGCCGCCGAGCAGCGTGCACAGCACCTCAATCACGTACTTCACGCCCTGCGGGGGCGTCTTCAGCGCCTTCACCTCCTGCAGGGCCTTGGGGTCGAGGTCGAGAACGGCACGCTGCGCCTGCTCGACGAGGGGCTGCGCCTCGTCCACCTTCTCCTGGGAGGCGTCCTTGATGGCCTTGGCAGCGGCGGCCTGCTCGTTCGCGGCGGCCTCGTCGACGGCCACGATGGCTCGCTGCTCCTCCGCCAACTTGCTCTCCTGCTCCACCTGGGCAATGAGCTGGTCCGTCTCCGTCTGCTTCTTGGCCAGCTCCGGCCGCATTACCTCGAGCTCCCTCTGCATCACCTCCACCTGGTCCTCCGTGCGCTTCAGCTGGGCAAGGCCGTTGACGTAGCGCTGGCGCTTGGCGGCCAGCTCGCTGCGTTTGGCCTGCAGCAGACGCCCAAACGTGCTGAGAAGGTCCAGGTACGAGGTCGGCGTCACGTAGGTGTGCTGGCGCGCCTCGGCGAGGTACGCGACGCCCATGTCGCGGATCTGCTGCTGGAACTGCACGAACATGTCGCGGACGGATGTCCTCTCCTCCTCCGTCAGATCCAGGTCCTGCAGAAAGCGCGTGGCGACCGAGCGGAGTCCGTCCTCGGGCCACTCGCGGAACCAGTCGATGGTGGTGCAGTTCACCAGCGACGGAAACTTGCGCAGGCGCTCGCGCAGCACGCTGCCCAGCGGGGAGAAGCACAGGACAATATGCATGTGCTTGCGGCAGCGCTCGAGGAAGAGGGTCTGCAGCGCCTCCTGGGTGTCGGGGCGGCCGAGGTTCTTGCCAATGTCGCGGAGTGACGCCACCGCGTTCTCATACGTTTCCTTGTCCTGCTTCGTGTCCCACAGCCCAGGCACCTCGCCCGAGTTCAGCAGACTGCAAATGTCCTCCAGGAAGACGTCCGAGGTGATCTCCGAGTCGGAGAGCACAAACGCGGTGGAGTAGCCCTTCTGGCCGGTCTTCAAAAGGAGCAGGCGAACGTCATCGAGGAAGTCGGAGTGGTTGTAGTCCTTGGCCACCGTGATGGTGTTGTACTCACATTCCTGGATGAAGGCAGCGAGCTTGGTGCAGCTGCGGCGGCCACTGCCGCCAACGCCAATCAGCAGCAGGTTGCCGCCGGGCTGCTTCAGGACACGGCTGATCCGCGTGACATGCTCGAGGACGTAGCCAAAGATGACGAGGTTCAGCTCGCCGGTGCGGGACTGCAGGTTGTAGTCCGCCTGCTTCGCCTCGAGAATCTCCCGGGCCTCGCGCATGTCCTTGATTCTCTCGTAGTTCCCATCTTCGTTGGCCACGGACGCGAAAAGCAGTGGCGGCTCGGCGCCGTCCTTGGCGGTGCCACTGCTGCGGCGGCGGCGGCGTTGGTTTGCGCTGTTCGGCTCGGCGGCAGCGCCAGAGGAGGCAGCACCACCACCACCACCACCTGCGGAGACAGTCACCTTGAAGTGCTTGTTGCAGATGCGACCCGCCTCCCCAGCAAACCACTCACTGTCTTGGTCATCTGTGAAGCGATCGGCAAACGCGCGCCAGACCTCGTGCATCCACAGTTCGGCCATCCTGACATCGTCAGTGATGCGCGGGGGGTAGGCCATGCCGATGCCTTGGAACACTTTGCTAACATCGCGCATGTTGAACGTGTAGTGCGACTTCTCCGGCGACGGCTTCAGATTGTCGACGAGCACCTCGTACAAGTCGACGGTGGCGGCCACGAGCGGCGGGCCCAAGGCCCGCAGGGAGCTGGAGAACCCGCGCGACAGGATCCATTCCGTCAGGCGGCCGTAGATGGTCTTCAGCGTGCTCTCGTCGAACGATGGCACACTGAAGGCGTTGAAGTGGCGTGTGAAGCGGGGAGTGATGGCGCTACGCCCACCGCCCGCCGGCCCCATCGCACAGAGCAGGAGCGCGTCAACCAGGTGGCGGAACTCGATCCCGTCCTTGCTGTGGGTGTACCACCCGCTGTGGTCCAGGTACTGCCTCAGCAGCTCAATGGGCGGCTGCGCGCCGTACTCCTCCAGCTGCGGCAGGTTCGCGTCGTCGATGAAGATCATCATCTTTTTGCCGATGGGGGGACCGTAGTAGCCCTTGCGGCGCTTTTCGCAGCTGCCATCGATGAGGCGCTGCAGGTGCGCAGCCGTCGTCTGCGCGGAGAACTGGATGAAGTTGAGCCTGTACGACTCCTCCGGCAGCCCTTTGAGGAGGGCCTTCACCATGATGGTCTTCCCCGTGCCGGTGTCGCCGACGAGCAGAGACGGGTGCAGGTTGCCAATCATGAGCTGGACGAGGTAGGAGTACTTGGTTGTCTCCGTGGTAGGCACAATGATGTCCTGGTACTCGCTGCCGTCGGGGATGGTCAGCTCGGGCACCGACTCGTGCCAGCTCGCGAAGCGCACCTCGGACAGGGTGTCCTCGAGCCTGAGGTCGTAGAAGTTGGTCGTCTTCTCGGGCAGAGTCAGGGTGAAGCGGTACTGCGACGACGACGAGGACGAGGACGAGGTCGCGGCGAGCAGCTCGTGCAAGGCCTCGTTGAACTGGTGTCGGTCGCGGCTGAAGAGGCAGCCGCCGACAGACCAGACGAGGGAAAACAGGAACCAGCCCTCGACGCGGGCACGCATGCAGCGGGCGTGGACGTCGGGCCCGCCGCTGTGCGCCAGCGCCGCGTCCTCGTCGAGCTCCTCCGCGAACGACGAGAAGAGCTTGATGAAGCTCACGACAGCCGTGCTCGCCCCTTGCGGGATGACGGTCTTGGTGCGCTTCCGCACAAACTCAAGGGTGTCCTCCATCAGCAGAGACGTCAGCTGGTCCAGGGTCTCGACCAGCTCCTCCGCGTCAGCGATGCAGTCTGGGAGCTGGTTCATGAACGAGTCCATGAGGCAGCGCCAGCCAAGGGATGCGGGCTCGACGTACACCATACCACAACGGGACACGGTGGCGGGAGAGGCGTGCGCGAGGTCCTGCACCTCGAAGATCAGGTTCATCGTGTTGGACATGGGAATGATGTCGCCGTTCTGCAGACACAGCTTCTTGTTGTCGTCGAGCACGGTGTTCATGTTCTCAATCCACACCGCGTCAACGGGGCCATCAAGGATTAGCCACTTCCGGTCCGCCGAGGTGTCCTGGGCGATCTGACGGAAGCGGTTGGAGAGGATGCCATCCGTCCACTCGCCGGACTGCTCCACCTTGCCGTACAGCTGGGACATGGTGACGGACTTGGGGTTGATGGTCACCAGCCGTGTCCGGTGCTCCTTGCCGCCGTGGGCCTCCATCTCGCCAAGGCCCTCCGACAGACACTGCAGCGCGCACGTCTTACCGCCGTAGGAGTAGCCCACAATCATCATGCCATGCCTCACGCAGATCATCTCGTAGGTCTGGCGAATCTTCTCCTCAAAGTACGCCGTCAGCCCCAAGTTCTTGCGGAGGCAGACGGCCTCCAGCGCGGCGTGCATCGCAACGTAGTCGGGCTCCGGAAGGGTGACGCCGGGGAACAGGTCGGACACAATGCCCTTGAAGAGCTCCACGTCCTGGGAGAGAAACTTGGGCAAGTTGACGTCCTGGATGGAGCGCAGCATCAGGATCATCTCGTCCTGGTCGGGGAACGCGCGCTTGAGCCGGCCGGCGGCCGTCAGCACCGCCTTCACGGCACGCATGCCGTAGTCGTAGTGGTCCTGCGACGAAAGCTGCTCCGAGCAGAGTCGGTACGTGGCCACAATCTTCTCCGAGAGGACCTTGCCGTGCAGGAAGCCGTAGGAGTAGAGCTGGATCTCGCCGATCATGGCGTAGTTGGGCACCATCATGGCCACCGGGCGGAAGAGCGCCTTGAGGTTGTCGGGGAGCTCGGCGCGGCCAGCGTAGCCCGGGTTCATCGTGATGAAGATGGCGCAGCCCGTGTCGAGCCTGATCTGCGCGCCGTCGAACACGAACTCGGTGCGCCGCTGCACAATGGCGTCCTGGATCGTTGCGATCTGCTGGGCAATGACGGAGAGCACTTGGATCTCGATGCGGTTGAACTCGTCGAAGCAGCCCCACGCACCAGCCTGGGTGAGGCCTTTGAAGAGCTTGCCCATGTCCTTGGCCGTGATCTGGTCGGAGCAGTTGTAGACAACGCAGTACTTCCCCAGGGCCTTGGCAAGATCCTTCGTGGTTTCCGTTTTGCCGGTGCCTGCAGGGCCCTCGGGGGCACCGCCGTAGTTCAGGTGCAGGGCACCAATCAAGGTGCGGTAGCAGCGATCGGTGAGGGGGGTGATGACAAGGCGGCCGGTGTTGCCCAGGTACTCGTAGCCGTAGCGCAGCGAGGCGTTGATCTGGTTCACACTGAGGTGGTCCGCGTCCCAGTAGTAGCGCAACTGGGAGAGCCAGTCGAAGCTGGTGGGCGAGTCGACGCCCTTCTCGCACAGCATGCCAATGATGTCCTTGCTGTGGACCTCGATAACGACAAGGGCCTCGAGGGTGCAGCGCTGCACCACGCCAAGGTTCTTGTCCCGCACCAGCAGAATGAGGTCGTCGAGCTGGCTGACGCACTTCTCGTGGTAGCTTGTCAGGCCAACGGTGCCCTCCTCCTCCATCGCGCGCGTCGCCTCCATGGTCCAGAACATGGAGCAGATCGCAATGACCACCTGCCCCGGCCAGGAGAGGACAAAGTCGGTGCGCTTGCGGCTCGCGTAGTCGCCAATGGCGCGCCGCAGCTGGTCCCGCACCGAGTCCCGCATGACGGTCTCCACCGCCTGCAGCCACAGCTCCACCTGGTTGCCGTGCTCGCCCGGGTTCACCTTCTTGATGAAGGGCACCTCCTCCCCCTCCGCGGAGGTCATGCCGACAATGTCGTGGTGGTCGGCAAACTGAATGCGCCGGATGCCCTCGAAGCACTTGCACAGGTACGGCTGGACGAGGTACGGGTCCTTGCTGTCAGACAGAATCTGCAGCAGCTCCTCGTTGGAGATGAAGTAGAAACGCGGGAACCCCATGCGCTTCGTCTCGAGGAACATCTGCAGCTTCCGCAGGACAATCTCAAGCGTCTCGTTTGCCTCGGAGAGGGTTTTGAATAGGCTCTCGTCCTGGCAGCGCGTGAGCACCTGCGGGGTGCCGCGGGCTTGATCCATGATGTGGTGCCAGTTGTCATCCACTTCGACAAAGAGCTGCTTCTCCTTGGGCAGGCTGCGCGAGATATCCGCGGAGGAGAAGATGGGCTCGAGGTAGGCCCAGGTGTTCTGGCAGCGGAACCACTCGTCCATGGTGCACTGGATGTTGTCGAGCTGCCTCTCCCACTGCGAGACGCGCGCCTGCAGGGCCGGGGCCTGTCGCACAATGGGCTTGCCGAGCATCGACTGCGTCTTCAGGATGTGCTCGTCCAGCGTCAGCTGCATCATCTCGTTCGCCTTCAGCTTGAAGGTGTCCTGATAGGGCTCCATCTCGAACAGCAGCTTCTTCCACTCCGTCTCCATGGCCATGAGCTCTGTCTCCAGCTCGTATGTCTTTTGTGCTACCTGTGCAATGCTCTCAATCGCGGGCAGGTGCTCCAGCATGCCCAGCTTCAGAAAATCAGCGAGCGGGCGTGCGTCGTTGTTGTCGACACCACCGGGGCCGAAGCCTTGACGGTCCTTGGGCACCCCACACGCGGCGTAGATGGCGCGCCAGTGGCTCGCCTGCAGATTGCTGCGCAGCGCGTAAAGGAGGGGAATGTTCGGCTTGAAGCGTTCCATGTTGTCTTGCAGTCGCCGCGCCACGCCGCTCGGCTCGCTCTCCTTGATCCGCTTCGCCATGAGGGCCACCTTCTTGCTCCAGTCCGACACCTTCTGATCCACCTCGGTGGGCTGCAGGGTGGCAATCCGGGTGTTCGTCCAGCGCTCCGTCTCGGCGGCGAAGAGGCTGGCCACCTCCCACAGGGTGAAGTAGGGCTCAAAGTGCTGCTTGATCTCCTTCAGCTGTGGGTACGGCGAGGCGGCCATGCCGAACAGCTCCTCGTGCGAGTTGTACAGCACAACCTGCTCCTGGTACTTCCCGATGAGGGCCGCAATCTCCTTCGCGCGCTCGTAGAACTCGTCCGCCCTGGCGTCGTCGCCCATGTGGCAGAAGTCCTCCACGCTGGCGGCGAGGTGCATAATGTCGTAGGAGAGCTTGTCGCTGTTGTCGCGCAGGGCCTGAATGAAGGTGGTGCGGTGCTCTTTGCGGCGGAAGTTGCGGTCCTCGATGAACTGCTGCAGCTTCTTGGGCCACTCGTACGCCAGCCAGTAGTTCACAAAGTCGTCCTCAGAGACGAGGTAGCGGTACTGCAGCAGCAGCTCGTTGCCAGCTGTCACGGTGGCGAACACGGCTTGAATGGCCACCTCGCGCGCAGCCACGCCGTCCAGGTAGACGCGCAGCTCCTGCAGTTCCTCTGGGGTGTTTGGGTCGACGGCGATTCGGTTGTAGATTTCCTCGTAGCGCTTGATCACGTCAGCGCAATCCCGCGCCAGGCGGCGGGCCAGCACATCCTGCAGCGCCGTCAGCAACGCGTTGGCTTTGCTGACGAGCGTGCTCTTCAGCTCCTGGCAGTTGATCGAGAAGAACTCGTACTTTACATGGTGAGGGGTGCGCTCCGCAATGCGCTTCAGGTCCCGCGTGAGGCGGTCAAAGACGAGATCCAGCTCGTCCTGCGACAGGTTCTCGTTGGTCACCTGCTCCACGGCGAGGTCAATGTTGGTCTTCAATAGGTACTCAAACTCTCTATACATTTGCTGCAACTGCTGTGGGGCCTCGACGGCCTCGGCCATCACCGCGGCAATGCGCGCGCGGGCAGCACACACGCCAGGCTCCTCCCCCGGGTTCAGCGGCACCAGGTATGTGGGCTTCATCTCCAGGAGCGGGAACAGCTGGTCCCCCATGCCGCAAACGCCGCTACAGTACTCGAAGCAGCGCTCAAAGGTGTTCCTCACCTGCGCGTCGAACTCCTCCAGCGGGGGTTGGAAGACGATGTTGCCGCCACTGTCCTCCACCAGTTTGAGTGCGAACAGCGGCTCAAGGCCGTTGGGTGTCATTGTCAAGTCGACCACGCGCTGAGAAAGGGCCATGGTGTTCCTGTGGACGCCAAGGCGCCAGGCAAACGGCTCTGGCACGTCCTTCTTCGCGTCGTCCTCGCCCGTGGCAGCAGCAGCAGCACCAGTCGTAGCGGCCACATTCCTTTTCTTCCCTTTGGCGGGCTTGACGCCGCTGCCGCCCTCGCCACCGGTGCCCTGTTGCTGCTGCTGATGCTCGAGCTCCTGCCCCTCGAGCTTGGTGCGCAGGCGCTCTGTCTGGGCGGCCCAGTGGGCGTGTTCCGCGGTGTCCTCTGGCAGCTCCTCCATCAACGAGTCCTGCTGCTCCCCCTCCGCGCCAGCGATTGTCTTCCTGGTACCGTAGGAGCAGATGAAATCCGTGTAAGCCTCCAGAGACTTGGTGAGCAGCTCGCGCAGCTGTGTGGTCATCATAGTATTGACGAGAGAGACAAAGCGATGCATGCGGCTGGCGGCGTAGCGCTCGGCGCTGTCCTCGTAGAAGTTGAAGTACGAGTCGAGGTTGTTCTGAATGGTGGACTGCACTGTCGAACTCCACTCGCCGCGGAGCTTCTCCGAGACGCTTGTGCCGCGCTGGCGTTGCAGCTCCACGAAGTGGGCGAGGGTCAGGGGCATGGCGGGGTTCGCTGCCGCCGTTTTGGGGTTGGCGGTGAGGGTGGCCTCGCCGTGTGCCTTGCTCTCGCCAAACGAAGCGAGGCACACGGCGCGGTCCTTGTACTCGAGCCACATGGTGTGGATCGCGTGGAGGGTGCCGTAGAGCAGGGGGTGGGTCTGGAACATGTTGCCAGCAAGAAAATGGCGCGCGGCGGCAAAGTTGGGCGATGGCGTGTTGACGGTCCCGCAGAGGCCGCGCAGCGACGGCTCCGGCTCTGGCTCCTTCGCTGGAAGCTGAAAAGCAGCCAGGCGCTGCTGCTCCGCGACGTCGCGCATGTCGTACTGAACAATGGCCGTCTTCACGCCTCGGTAGTAGGTCTCCTCCACCTCGTCAGAGCACTGCTGCACCACGTGCAGAAACTGCAGCGGGAACTGCTTCGCCACCTTGGCGATGACGCGGTCCATGCGGTCCTGGTCAAACGGGGAGACGACGTCGTTCGGTATGGACTGGAGATACAACTCCTGGCGGAGAAGCGCTTCGGCCTCTTGGCGGTAGTGCTCCGCCCACTCGCGGCGCTGCTGCCACGCCACCTCGTCCTCCGCGTCAAAAAGGATGTTCAGTCGGCGGGTCCACTTGGTCTTGCCGTCGCTCTCCCACTGAATACGAAAGCAACTGGTCTCCTCGTTGTAGTCCACCACGCGGCACGGCGCCCACACGTCGGCACCAGTGGCACCGCCATCGTGGTAGCGGGAGCGGGCCGGGGTACCACCCGTCGTCCTACCCAGTTCCACCCACTCCTGTGGCGTGTGCATGTCCTCGTCTCTGTTGTCAAAGTCTTCGAGGGGGAGATAGTCCCGGTTGGCGGTGGCGGGCGGGGCCGCGAGGAAGCGACGCGGGACAGCAGAAACGGGCTTCCGCTTCCCCAGCTCTTCGTCCTGGTAAGCCGTCCGCACGTTGGACAGTGGGTTGTACAGCAGGCCAACGCGCTCCGAGAAGCATGGGGGAAGGGAGGAGGGCACGGTACCGACGGCGTTGGGAGCTGCCGGGTTTGGCAGACTCACGGTGGTGGCTGTGGTGGTGGTGTGGCCACCACCGTCAGCGGAAGCCAGCAGAGTGCGGATCGTCTTGGGAATCTTGACCTCCTTCAGGGGCTGGCCGGGGTTAGTCGCGGCGGTGGCCGCCTTCCGGCCCTTCCTTTCGAGCGCGCGTGGGCTGATGCCGCTCTTGCTCGCGGAGCCGTGCTGCAGGCTCCACGTGCTCGTCGTCTCACCAGAGATGGTGTCCGCGTCGGCGTGCGTGGCCGCGTACTTTTGCTTGGCAAGGGTGGCCAGCTTGGGAAGCTCCATTTCCTCCATGCGGTTGCGTGCCTGCGTGCTGCGGGCAAGCCCGGCCGCAGTGGGTTGGCTGCGACTCTGGCGGCGAAGGTGGCTCGGCACCTGCGTCCCGCCGCCGCTCGCGCTTTTGCTCGCGCTGCTGTTGTCAGATGTCCTGCTGCGCATGGTGTCACGAAACGCCAGGGGAAAAGGTGGAGAGAGGAGACGAAGGAGGAGAAGAGAGTCCCCTGTCCGTGCAAGGCAGAGGCTAGTTTACAAGAGCACGGAGAAGTGAAACAAGAAATGAAAGGGAGGAGAGAGCCGCCTGATGTCCGCTTCTGCCTACCTCCCCAGGGCAATGGATAGGGGAAACTAAAAAGGGAGCAGTTTTGGTGCCCTCCCCACGCCGTGGCGTTGGTGGAATGTGTGTGCTGAGGGATCCGCCGCGCGGGGACGAGTACGCTAAGGGGACGAAAGGAACTTGCTGCTGAGAATGAACCTAAACGGGCACGTGCGCAAGGGGACAGACAAGAGAGATAGCGGAGGAGAGAAGGAAGTAGTCGCCGTCACACATTGCAGTGGCACAGGAGACAGCGATCCTGGATTGAATGAGCGTCGGGGAGACGGGGTGGGGGGGGGGGGTGAGAGGGGAGAGGTCCGTTATGATGGTGCACGTTCTTGTGGGGAGAGGAGGGTTAAGTTAACCGAGGACAGCTACAGAGCAAAACAGAGATACCAGAGACGGGGAGATGCGTCTTTCTTGGGTCCCATCACTCTCCTGAGCTGCGTGCGCTATTCCAGCCTGCGGCCGCGCTTGATCACACGGTAGTCAGCGTCAAAAGCGTTCATCTCTTCCTCGTTCGTGGACTCCTCGCGCTTGCGCTTCTCCAGGAACTTGGCCAGCTTCCGCCGGGACCCATTGGACTTGATCATGCGGAGGTACTTGCGCAGCTCCCGCTTCTCCTCGCGCGCCTTCTCCTTCATGGCGGCCGTCACCACCACCTGCGGCTTCTTCATCCTGCGGCGCTGCGCACTCGTCATGATGACCTCGGGAACCTCCGGCTCCACCGCTGGCTCCACTGCGGGCTTGGCCTCCTCCTTCCTCTCGGGTGCCGGCTCTGGTTTGACAGACGCCGACTTAGTGGCCGTGCTAGCCTTCTTGGGCACGGTGTCCTCGATTGTGGTGGTGGCGGTGGCTGTCGCCGTCGCAGGGGGAGCCTCCCTTGTCGAGACCGATCTCTTGCGTCTACGGGCGTCACTCTTCAGCTCCATTCTGCTGCTGGGGGGGAAGGGAAGGGGGAGGAGGGGAGGTGTAGAAATAGAAGGATAATAAGGAATGGAGTGAAGTCACAGGAAAGAACTGTAACAAAAGGCGTCTACCTGCTCTCGTTCGGCTTGCAGAAGTGGCAACGGGGGGGAGGGGGGAGAGGGGAACGGATCATACGATGGCTTCTCATCGTGTGTGCATGTGTGTGTGTGTGTGTCCCTTGGGTTCATTATCGGGTGTGGTTGTGTGAAAAGAAGGGAGAATACATGTGGAGACAAGTGAAAGAGTGTACGGGGCCTACACAGCTACCCCGTCTGGCGGAGGGTCCCCCTCCTGCCAGAGCAAAACGAGTTCCTCCGCGTCGATCCCCCACTCGCGCGACGGGGAGCGACGACTTTGCCTTTTCCCCGCGGAGGAAGGCAGCGACTGCCCGTTGCAGCCCAGCAAGTCGAGCACGGCGTCGACGACGACGGGCAGGTACCTCTCCGCAACGCCAGGAGAGCCGTTTATCTCCAGCAGCTTGACGCGCAGGTCGGCCTCAATGATGAAGTCATAGCCGAATAGTTGGAAGCAGCGGAACGGCTCCCCGGCGAACGTCTCCATCTGCGCCTTCATGCTCAGCAACGAGCGGACCATAATGTTGGCCATCTGGGGCAGCACCACCGCCGACAGCGTCCCTGGCGGCTTGCCAAGCCCGGTGACGAGGTACTCCTCCAGCTGGCTGAACCACATCTCGTTCCCCGGCTCATGTTGCCCAAAGGCCTCGCTCCCCTCTTGAAGGCAGTGGTTTGTCAGGTGGCTGTGGACGCTGTGAATGTCGTCGAGGTCAAAGGGTACGCTGGCGGTACGGCAGCTGCCCTGTGAGAAGGTGAACACGCTGTAAGGGCTCTGCAGCAAGGCCCACACCCGCACATCGAACTTTCTGCCGTGGGATAGCAGCAGCGGCCTCTCCACGTACCGCTGGACGACGTAGCGCCTCTTGCTCGCTGGATTGCTTTCAAGCTTCTCGCCAAGGAAACGCTCTGCTTCGTTGGTGCCCCGCACCATGACGATCTCCTCCCCTTTGGCACCACTGCTGGGTTTGATAATCCAGACAGACCCCGGCGCGGCCTCGACGGCGGACAAGAAAGCGCCTCTCTCGTCCGCCCTCTTCTCCTGCGGGCCACCAAGGATAAAGGACTGCGGCATCCATTCGCTGCTGGTGGGGTCGGCGTCCCGCAGAAGCTCCGCCATGGCCGCCTTCTGTGTGAGCTTGTGTGACCCTTGGAAGTAGTTCACCCAGCGAGAGCCGCGGAAGAAGGAGGACGCCGGCAGCGGCGCGCACCTCAGCTCGCCGTACGGGATCTGGAAGCGGTCGCCCAGCACCAGGTCGCACTGCGCCGCCTTTGCGGCAGGCCGGCGGCGCCAGTGCAGTGCCATCAGCTGCCTGCCCATCTCCTCGTAGACGGAGAAGCCGGACTCGCCAAGGAAGAAGCTTCCCGTGGTGGTGGGTGTGTTGGTCATGGCCGTGTACGAGGAGCCCTTCCAAAGAGAAGAAGAAGTAAAGGGAAGCTAAGTCTGCGGCTCCCTTTTGCTTGTTTTTGTGGGCAACTGTTCAAAGCTTCGCTATGTCAAGGATATGTCGGAGCACCACTCTCCGCATGGCTAGCCTTTTTCTTCTTCTCTCTTTCTCTTGCAAAACAGAGGCAGAAGCAGAAGACGATTGAGCCTTTGCTGATGTTGCTGTTCGGCACGCGAATGTTCTGACGCGCGCGGACACGTCCCCATGACATTTCCCGATCCTCAGAAAGGCTTTGCACGCGCGCAGCTCAAAGTGTGCGCCTTTGGTCGTCTAACGTTAGCGCCTGATGACAGAGCGGTGGACAGGGGAACAACAGAACAAAGGAAGTGGTGGGGGGGGGGGGGGAGAGATACGACAACGGAGCAACAAACAGAAAACGAGCCATTCAGCCAATACATGCATGTACGAGTGTGTGCACCTTCCGCAAGGATTGGAAAGAGGGGAGAGAGGAGCTCTCCACCGCTCGCCTTCGTTCTTCGCTTCCTCACTCGTACTCGCCAAATACCTTCACCACGCCGCCAATCCCCGCGGCGGCGAGGTAGGAAGGGCCCCAAGCCAGCCCACGGACGACGCCACTGTCCATCGACAAGGACAGCTCACCCTCGTGCCTCGCCCCGCCAAGCTCGGACGGTTTGCCCACCCGCACCTCACTGCCGCCGCCGACAGCCAAAAGCGACCCGCTGACGGCGTCAAACGCGACAAGGGCGGGGGCATGCTTCCCCTCCGGCGAGGACTGCGGCGCCAGAGAAGCCAGCGGCTCCTCGATTTTGCGCAGGTCCCAGACGAGGGCGTGGCCGTTGCTGAGCCCGGCCGCCAGCGTCACGCAGTCCAGGCTGAAGTCCAGGCTGCACACGTGCTCTTGCGGGGCACCCTTTGTCCTTGGCAGCGTGATGGCCGTGTCCACCGCCGCCTCCTTGACATTCCAGATGAAGAGCTCGCCTCCTTCCGTGCCGATAGCACCAAGCTTCGCGTACGGGTGCAGCTCCACGGCCGTGATCGCGCGCGCCTTCTCCTCCTTCTTGGCTGTGCGACGGCGTTTGGCGGCATGCGCCGGCAGCGGCTCCTCGTCGTCGTCAGAGTTCTCGTCACGGACCTCGGACACCATGACATGCTCGCCCTTGACGATGTCGGACAAGTACACGGTGCCCGTGCGGCTGCCGGAGAAGATGTACTGGCTGTCGATGGTGCGACGGCTGAGCGCGGAGACCCCGCTCGCGTAGCGCAGGGTGTGCTCGCACACCAGAGCGATCGACGAGGACGACGCAGCAGAGGAGGGCTTCCAGACTCGTACAGTGGCGTCCTCAGAGGCGGAGATGATGTGTGCGGCGTCTGCCGTGACGGTGACAGTGTGGACGGCTTTCGTGTGCCCCGTGCCGGTGGCAACAGCCCTGCGGTCCCCGAGGCTGAACTGCACCAGCCGGTTGTTGACGAGCCCGGCGGAGATCACCGTGCTGTCTCCCTTTGCGCCGCCACTGAGTACGGCAAGGCACGTGGCGCCGCCCCCGTTGGCGTCGTCGCACACAGGAAACGACTGCAGATTCGCCGACAGCTTCTCCGTGGCCATCTCCTTCCCCTTGCGCTCCTTCCGGCGTGCCTGTTGGTCGGCCTCTGCCTTGTCTATGCTGGCGCTCAAACCCGCAGGCATCGCCGTCGCGAGCGGTGTCGCGCCGAGGTCCTCCTCCCCCTCCTCGTCCTCATTCTTGCCTCCGCCGCCGTTGCGATGCGGCTGGTGCTTGCGGAGGTTCTCGTTCTCCTTGGCCAGCTTCGCAATGACCCGGCAAGCGGCCTCGTACTGCTGCAGTGCGTGTGCCAGCTCCTGCTGCTGCTGCGCCAGCCGCTGCCGGAGGCTGAACTGCTCCAGCATCACGCCATCCCACTCCGCGCGCATGCGCTCGATCAGGCCGGGGACAGATGCCGCGGCCAGGCCCGCCGTCGCCCCCGCCACTGGCGAGTCCGTGGCGGGGCGAACAGGAACCAAGTCCTCCTTCGCCAATGGCTCGCCAGTGACGGGGCAGCGGCTGTTCTCCTCAATGTAGCGCTCAATAAGGCTACGTTCGAAGAGGTAGCCGGTGGTCTTGGCCACGACAGGGTCTGTCGGCACGCGATGGCAGATGCTGCACAGCATATGGGGGGGAGGGGGAGATTAATGAGGATAGGAAGAGGAAGAAGGAGGGTGACTATCGCAGCTGCTAAGCTATGTGTATGATGACGATGAGGCCCGACGGTGTGAGGGAAAAACAAACGCACGGCAAGTCACGAAGGAAAAGAGTGTGGAGGCACCGATGTCTGTCTGTTCGTTTTTCGGCTAGCTCCAAGTGGCGACGGCAGAGAGAAAACAAGAGATTGGACGAAAGAGAAGAAGAAGGCAGGACAAGCGCGCAAGACCAGCATCAGGTATCCTCTTTCTTTTGTTTTTTTGCTGCCTTGCTCTCCCCGACTTTGCTGAACAGGGGGCTCAAATAGGCGCCGCTCCGTCCTTGCGCGAAGCGGAGATTCAGTGCGCCAAGGCACAAGCGTGCTGCCTCCGCAGCTCCCTGTCGCAAGAACTAGACTTGACAACGCAGTTTGCTTCCTTGCGTCCTCCCGGTCAATCCCCCTGCCACAGCGGCGGTTGTTGGTGCTTGGTGTTTGGTGTGTGGTGGTTGGTGTGTCGTCAGTGGATCACTCGGGGTCCAATCCACGGAGGAAATAGAGAAAGAGAGAGAAGAGAAGAAGAAGTCGCCAGGAGAGGGAAGGTAGCATGCAACCCAGGGAGTGCCCGCCGCGTGCGCGCGGCAACACACACAACAGTCATAACCATAGCCATCACAATCGTGATGGGGGACGATCACACAATAAAGGGGGGGAGGAGGAAGAGGAAGGAACGAAGGGACAGCAACGACAACGACAATGGCGACGTAGGGGGAGATGGTTAAGCAGGTCAATAAGGAGATCAAATCGCGGCGGTAGAGGGGTAGGGGTGGGGGTGGAGCAAGGGGGAGAAGGAAGGAGCAGAAAGGAAAGAGGAGAGAGGTGGGGGAACGGGGGACGGGGGACATGTACAGAGGAAGCACAGAACCAACGTGAACGAGTAAGCGGCAAGAGAGAGGAGAGAGTGCGGTTCAAAATGTGAGACAGAGGGCAAAAGAATAAGAAAAACTGCGAGTACGATGTACGCAAGGTGATGGAGGTGGGATGGGGAGGGGGGAGGGGGGAGATGAAACTCGATTCACTCGTTGTGTGTGCTGTTGTTGCTGCCGCTGCTGTTCTTCGTGAAGAGTACAGTTCGGTTTTTGCACCATGAGCCTAGGAACACGAAAAGGGTAGTCTCCCAAAATGATGAAGTAGTCTGTCTAGAGGGGGGTAGGTGGTTGCGCCGCCTCTCTTTCCATCCGTTCCGTGCGCCGACTTGACTGTGGAAACGGTGCCTATCCCTCCCCCCCCCCCCCCTCCCCTCGTCTCGCCGTTGTTTTTTGAGGAAGGAGATGAGGGAGGGGAGGGGGTGCAGAGAGTAACATGTGAGAGAGGAGAAATAGAAAGGAGACGAGATGATTCGCGCTTGTACACATCGCCGTACTTAGTTCACGAGCAGAAGAAAGAGGGTGAGAGAGAGGACCAACTAGGGCAATGTAAGTCCAGGGGAGGAGATGACGGGTTGACGGAGTACCCTCCCTCTTCCCCACCCTCTCCTCATGGCTCGTGTGCTGCAAGCAAGAAAGAGGCAAGAAAGGAAAGAGGGAAGCAACACAGGCTGTGGGCGTGGACTGGTGGTGAAGGTGGTGGCTTTCCTCAGCCAATACCACCACTACTTGCTGGAGTTCTTCGGCTTGGCCGGCACCGCGGTACCCGTTGGGGCAGAGGAACGGGTGCCAGCAGACTTTCTCGCTGCCGCTGTCGGCGGCGAGGGCTTCGTGCTGGTGCAGCCGCTGCTGTACGTCTTGGTGGACTTCGCCTCCTCCTTCTTGCCAGGGGAGGG